>PJEM01007023.1:63603-102357 GCA_004023845.1 Helogale parvula | reverse complement strand
AGAGGGAAAGGGGAGGAGAGGAGAGGAGGGGTTGCGGACACCCCGGCCGCGCGCCCCGAGAGCGGCGTCCCGAGCGCTTGCCTACCTCCGGCTCCGACCCTCCCGGGGCGCCCGCGGCCGCGGGGCAGGGGCGGGCTCACCCCGCTGGGCCTGGAGGTTAGGGCCCTGCCCCGCAGGGAGGCCACCCCTGGTCGGGGACGCCCCGGCGGGGCTGAAGGAGGCGGTGCGCGGCGCGGAACTGGGCGCTCGGCGCCAGCTCTGTTCCCGCTGTTCCAGCGGCACCCCCAGTCCCCCACTCTTCCCGGACGGGGAGCCTTTCTAAATATAAGGGTGGTGGCCCGGCCTCTTGGGACCCCGGGTGCCGACTGGGCTTCCCGTTTCCGCCGGGGCCGCAGCTTCCTCCCCGGGCGCTATTTAGCCCGGGAGGTGCGGGGGACTCCGGGGTTCCAGTCGTGCCTCCGACTGGGCCAGGGAGGGACATGATGGAGCCAGTGGCCGGGAATTCTCACGGAATCACTTAAAAATGGGGTGCAGAAGCGTTAAAGGCGGGCCGTGCTGCCGGGGCCTCATAAGGAGAAGTGAAACCCAGGCCTGGGTTGGGGAGGGTGGATGGGCGGCCCCCAGAGTCCACCCTCGGTCCTCACTGCAGGCTCCTTCCCTGTCTCCCCTCCGGGGTCAGCAGATTCCTCTACTGCCTGGGGCGGCTGGGCCTCCTCCCCCTGCACTCTGGGAGTCCCGCTCTCCATCCTGCAGCCCCCTGCCCCTGCTTCTGCCCTGTGTCCCTCGCCAGAGTGATGGGTCCCCTTGTACCCACGAGGGAAGCGGCCCCAAGAGAGCGGAGGGCTCCAGGCCTCTCAGGACAGCAGCTGCGGGAGATCTCAAGTCTGCTTCTACTCTGACCCTGAACGAGTGTGAAAACTGGGTGCAGAAATTACTTAAAAATAAAATCTTAAAAAAAAAAACCAACAACAACTATCAGGGAGCCTAGGAAGGTGTGGCTCCTGCCCTGTCCTGCCCGGAAGAAAAACGCTGAACTGAGAATCGACTTTTCTCAGACCCGTTAGGGACCTGAGGTCTCAGGCTTAGTGCCACCCCCGAATCTGTAAATCTAGAGTCTCAGCTGAGATCCACTCCCGGAGGAGGGCTTCAGGGGTCATTCTGAGGACCTGCTGGGGGCTTCGTGGGGACTACTGCCAGGCTGAGGAACTCCGGGGCCATAAGTTTGCCCTTGGACCTCCAGAAATCTCCCGGGTGGAAAGGTTGCCATTGAGAAATATACCCACCACGACCTCCATAACAAAGGCCTGCACTCCGGGGAAAAGGGCTTTACCGGAGCAGGATCCGCCCCTGGGAACCGCCCCTGGGAACGGTGGATCCCCAGCTCCAACCCCCTCTAAACCTGGAGACTGACCGAGAGACCTAAGAAACACTAGTGAATGTCACCACCCAAGGACGGAAGATGATAGAACATTTCTCTTCCCGACTCCTTACCACCACCTGATCGGGGCTCCGGCGTGATAAGGGGGTCACGCACTCCTTCTAAGGGGGAGATCTACGGGAATCTCAAAGACAACGCGGGGGTATGGGGGAAAGGACCGAAGAGGAATTTGGAGCTTCGAGCCTCCTACAGCCACAGGGCACGGCCAGCCAGACCAGTATAAACCTCACGCTAAAGGCCTGTTTGCCTCAGTTCCGGTTACCCGGGGACATGTCTGGCTTTTTTTTTTTTTTTATGTTTATCTATTTTTGAGAGAGAGAGAGGGAGAGAGTGTAAGCAGGGGGAGGGGTAGAGGATCTGAAGCAAGATCTGCACTGAAAACACGGAGCTGGATGCAGGATAGATGCAGGGCTCGAACTCATGAAACCATGGGATCAGCACCTGAAGTGAAATCAGATGCTCAACCAACTGAGCCCCGCCCAGGCGCCCCAACATGTCTGGCTTTCAAGAAAAAGTCACACGGTGTCATAAATGACGAGAAAAGACCGTCTGAAGAGGAGAAGCATCCGAACCAGACTCAGGTAAGGCACAGAATTTGGAATTAGAAGTATGACTAATATGTCACGGGCTCTAATGGAAAGTTAACAACATGCAGGATCGGGTGGGAAATGTAAGCATTAAGAAAGGTTTATGAAAAATTTTATTTATTTATTTAATGTTTATTTCTTTTTGAGAGGGAGACAGAGGGCGAGCAGGGGAGGGGCAGAGGAAGAGGGAGACACAGAATCCAAAGCAGGCTCCAGGCTCTGAGCCGTCAGCACAGAGCCTGACCCGGGGCTTGAACTCGTGGACTTAAGATCATGACCTGAGCCAAAGCTGGACGCTCAACCAACTGAGCCACCCAGGTGCCCCTATGAAAAAATTTTAAAAGAAATAGTAGAAATGAAAAACCCTGGACCAGAAACAAAGAGCACCTTTGGTGAGCTCAGCAGGAGCCAGGACACTGTCAAGGGGAGAATCCCTGTGTTTGAAGATAGCTCAGTAGGAACTTCCCAAACTAACGTACAGAAAGGGGAAAACAATGTTAGAAAGACCATCAGGGGGGCACCTGGGTGGGTCACTCAGTTAAGCGTCTGGCTTTGGCTCAGGTCACCATCTCGTGGTTCGTGGGTTCAAGCCCCGTGTCAGGCTCTGTGCTGACAGCACAAAGCCTGTTTGAGATTTTCTCTCTTCCTTTCCCTCTGCCTCTCCTCACCCTCTCTCTCTTTTTCTCAAAATAAATAAATAAACTTAAAAAAAGAGAGAGAGATTGATCGCGTTTAATGTGAATGATTAAAATAAACCAATTAAAAGGCACAGATTGTCAGAATGGATAAAAAACTGCGCCCAATGATAGGTTATCTACAAGAAACTCAATTTAAATGTAAACACTCAGATCAGTGGCAAATAAAAAGGTGGAGAAAGATATCACGCAGGATCATTAATCAAAAGTAACCAAGTTGCATTAGTTTCAGATAAAGCCAGCCTCGGTAATAGAAGTTTGAACTGGGTCCTCTGGTCCCAGCCTGGGACAGAGCTGGTCCTTGTGTGCCTCAGCCCCCCTCACCCCCCATGGAAACAGCCCCGGGAACCCGCCTGTGGTGGTTTTCTTCCCCAGACATTGGCTCCGTACTGTCCAGAGGTTTTCTTCCCCAGACATTGGCTCCGTACTGTCAACAGATGATTCAGGGCCGCTTGTCACCCAGTCTAGGCCCCGCCTGGCCTGAGGGGACACTTGGCTGTGGACGCTCCCGGTGACCCACGCAGGACCCGCCCCCACCCTCAGCCCACGTTTCCCTGCGTCTGGAGCGAGGGTGGGAAAGAAGAGAGACTAGGCCACTGCTAGCCACTCTGGGTCCCCGCCCTTGGGCCCTGAGGTTGCACGAAGGTCCAGGAACGTTGCCCACGTTTCCAGGACCCCAGCGGGCACCGTCGGCTGCCCCAGGCAGGACACACAGACCAGCAGGACACCTACTTCTGCCCAGACCGGGTCAGTGCAGGCAGCCGCATGCCAGTGGCTCCTGGAAACCACACATCCACTAATTACACGGCCATCCGTTCCTTCTCCAGAATGACGCGACGGCCATGGGCAGCTTGTGTGCCCACAGGGCTCTCTGTCCCGTCTCAAGAGGGGCTGGTCCGGTGTTGGTGAGTCCTTTCCCCCAGATCCCAGGCCTCCCGGGGTTGTCAGCCGCAGCACCAGACCACGCCAGGAGTCGCCTCGTGAGCACTGGAAAGCGAGTTGGCCTTTGCCACCCCGGCTGTTGGACCAAACTACCCTGTGTGATGTGGATTGTGGCTGGACGGGGCCTGGGGCCGGCAGAGGCCTCAGACCGGAGCCCAAGGGCTTTTGCAAACAATTCACACCTACCGAAGATGATAAAGAAGAGAAGAAAGAACACCCAAGAACACACGACTACACTTTGCCAATGTGAATGTTTGACGGCATTTGCTTCAAGATCCTCAACCACTTTAAGACGTGAGGAAGAAGTAGGAGCCACAGGCAAGAGGCCATGTGGGTTAATGACCATGAGCACTGGGCTCCGGCCCTGGCTCTGCAGCTTGCTAACTGTGAGAACTTGGACAGGCCGCGTAACCTCTCTGCCCCTCGGTTTACTCATCTGTGAAATGGGGATGATGGGCGAGGCTGTTAGAAAAGACCTTGGCTCAGTAAGTGGGAGAAATCACAGACCCACCCCCTGGGCCCACACACCAGCCTCATGGCCTGTTCCCCTGTCCCCGAGGGACGCAGGAAGGCGGGGACCACAGGAACCAGCAGAGAACATAGGAGGTCGCTTACCATGGTCTTCGACTCTGTGTAAATGATCTCTTGCTGCACATTTCCTTGTGTGACTTGCTTCTTTCCCCTCCACCCAGTGTTTGGGATCTGCCCAGACTAGTAAGGGCATCCTCTCTCACTGCTGTCTTGAATGCCACTGTGTGCACAATGCCACCTTCTGCAGATGTCACAAATCACCGGAAGGCAGCTCAGACCGTCCCCGAAGACCGGCCTGCTTGCCAATCTGCTGGTCTCTCAAAACATCTATTTTTAATTTTAAACTTGGAGAAGGAAACATAAGAACGGGAGACAGAAATAGTGCTCACTGAGGGTCCCTGCCGTGCCGGGGTCTCCTCTGCCTCCTGCAGGCCTCGCAGCAGCACGATTGCACCCGTGAGGGGTGGGGGGCACTTGGCTCAGCCCTCCCGGCACTGGGGACCAGAGGAAGGGGATCCTCCGTCCCCTGCCCATGGGCCTGCAGGACCCCCGGGGCCTCCCCCGGTGTTCTTGGAGTCTGCAGGCTCTCCCATGAACTCAGGGCAATGAGGTTCTATAGCCCTACCTTCTCCCTCCCTGCCCTGCCTGCCCCGGCCTCTGCCTTCTTCACCACACGCAGATGGAGAAACTGAGACACAGCTTACTGACCACAGGAATCGCAGTGGGGGCAGGAAGCGGAGGGGTCAGAATCGGAGCCCAGGGCTCAGCAGCAGGACCCTTCCTGGAGGCCCTGAGGATGGAAGCATGGATGGAGCCAGGAGCAGACTGTCCTTGGGCCTGGTCCTCGCCCCTCCTCCCGCCGACCACCAGCTGCGGGACCTCATGGCCCCAGCAGTCCCGTTACCCGGCTCAGGACCCGGGCTGGGCAGCATCAATGCTTGTTCGCTGCCCCTGTGGCTTTGACGACATTGATGGTCTAACTGTGGGTACATGGCCTTGGCACCAGCTCGCACTCTCTCTCTCTTTCCTCTTCTAGAATGGGCACTGTCTGCAGATTCTCCAGGGCCCCGGCTCCCTCGGGAAGGCAGCCTGGATGCCACGCAGCCCCTGAACCTAAATCTGCATTCTCTTTCCACCTCGACCTTGGAGGAGTTTCCACATCTGCACCACAGACTGCCAGCCCAGTGGTTCTGGGGAATTCAGATTTCAAATGTACTCTTTTGACATTTCCCGTGCTCTGTCTGCAGACCATGGGCTCTGGGTGTTCTTAGCAGGAGGCTGGGGTGTCCGGTAAGTTTGGAAATACCATGTTTCAAGCCTCTTCTCGAGATTCAAGACGTACCTCTGCATGCTAAAGGCTCTGAAAAGTCCTGCAACCAAAGCCTGTTTCGTTTGTTCATATAAGTAAGATATCTGATTCCCAGCATATCCATTAACACTATCCTTATCCACTGCTTTAATACACATCTAAGTCAGAAACCTGAGAGTCTGTAAAAAGAAATGGCACCCTCCCCTGGCAAGGGTGGAGAGGAGGGAGGTGGAAGATGCCATGGGAGGGACCCCCAGAGGGCACTGACTGGTCCCACCTCCCCGGCATCTTGAGGGCAGATGCATCTCCACCCAGGCCCCAGACAGAGGCCCAGAAGCCCCAGGGGAGACCTATTTGCACATCCAGAGCGCGCTGCCCTGAGAGGTCTGGGGCTGGGAGATTTTCTGGAGCCTGCTGCGGGAGCCCCTGCCTCCCGGGAAGCGCAGCACTGCCTTCCCTCCCTGTCCCCAGGCCCCTGGAGGAGTGAACGCCAGGTTTGCTCCCGTCCTGCCAGGACACAGGAGCTGCGGCCTTGCCCCACCTCGGTGCCCGGTGTGCTTCTCAAACACCACGAGTGGCTGCTCCAAACTGCCCTGGGCACACGGGGGCGGGGGGATCCCAACCAAACATATCAGAGCGCTTGTCTCAAAACCAAAGTTCCAGGGAAATCCAGGGGTGTCAGAGCTGGAAATGGGGTATCATTTTACTGTTTCCTTTTTCTTTTTTTAAAATCACTTATTTATGTTTGAGAGAGAGAGAGCGCGTCAGCAGGGGAGGGTCAGAGAGAGAGGGAGACACAGAACCGGAAGCAGGCTCCAAGGCTTGGAGCTGTCAGCACAGAGCCAGATGCGGGGCTCAAACCCACAAACTATGAGATCATGACCTGAGCTGAAGTCAGACGCTCAACCGACTGAGCCCCCCAGGCCACCCAGCCACCCTTGGGCTATCATTTTATTTTTTATTTTTATTTTTTAAAATAATTTATTGTCAAATTGGTTTCCATACAACACCCAGTGCTCTTCCCCACAAGTGCCCTCCTCCATCATCACCACCTCTTTTCCCCCCTGGGCTATCATTTTAAAGATGGGAAGACTGAGGCCACCCGCCCCCTCTCTGGCCTTCTCTCTGCCTCCCACAAGGACAGCGGCCCCTAAAATAAGGGCAGGGCCCCGGATCTGTGGAGACAGACACCCACCCCCAGCCCCCGCCACCCGACGGCCCCGGATGCGTAAAGCAGGGTAGGGAAAACTATTTCACAATGCTTGTCACTCCTCTGCCCTGTGTGGCTCCCCAAATGTGATATGCGCCCTAATCCTGGCTTCGGAGAGCCCCCGGCCGGTCTCAGATCCGGCCTGTCCCTCCCAACCCTGCAGTCTGCACTTGCTGGCAGCAGCCCTCTCCCCTCCCCCCACCCAGACTCACCCCATCGCCTCGCTCGCTGGCCCCTCTTGCTTCCCCTTGTGCACATCACCGCCATCTCCCATGATGCTCACAGCAACTTTCTAGAGTGAGTGCTATTAGCAAACCCATTTTGCAGATGAGGAAACTGAGCTCAGGGACTATGAGACAGGGTGACCGGTCAGGTGCTTCAGATCTGAACACCCCAGTGCTGGGGCATGAGCATCCTATCACCAAGGCATTTCTTCTTCTTTTTTTAATGTTTATTTCTTTTGAGAGAGGGCCAGAGAGAGCAAGGAAGGGGCAGAGAGAGAGAACCTCAAGCAGGTTCCATGCTGTTAGTGCAGAGCCCGATGTGGGGCTCAGTCCCTCGACCGTGAGATCATGACCTGAACCAAAATCGAGAGTCGGATGTTTAACCGACTGAGCCCCTCAGGCGCCCCCACAGCATTTCTGGAGAGCCTGGCGGGGAGGAAGTGGGGTGAGGGGATACGACGCCGTAAGATGATGGGTACGGGGGCTTTGGGGAGCAAGCCTTCCTCCCCATTGTTACAAACAGCGCCCTGCCCAGTTCGTGCAGGTGAGCCCTGCTTCAGCTGTGGGCCTGCTCCCAGTGGCCTCCGAGTCCCACCCACTCCTAAAATTCCAGAAACTGGGCTCTGAGGTTGTTGAGGGCTGAAACCATGGCCCCTGGGACCCAGGGGGCGGTCAGTTAATACCAGACATCTTACAGATGCCCAAAAGATGATCCCAGAACAGGGGGATTTGACCAGGGAGATGTTCCGGCTCATAGGGAGAGGGTCTTTCCAGAGTGGGATTGGCCCGTGAAGGGGTGAGCGCCCCATCACTGGAGGCATGCAAACTGTTGCTGAACAGCCTCCTGGCAGTGCTGCTGTGACTGGGGCGGGGGGGATTCAGTCACTTCTGAGCTTCTTTCTGTCACTGAACATCTATAAATGCTTAAATCTTTCATGTATTTTTTTAAATGTTTATTTATCTTGGAGAGAGATACTCAAACTCACAAACCGTGAAATCACAACCTGAGCTGAAGCCGGATGCTTAACCAACTGAGCCACCCAAGCGCCCCATGTGTTTTTTTTTTAATGTTTTATTTATTTTTGACACAGAGAGAGACAGAGCATGAGAGGGGGAGGGGCAGAGAGAGAAGGAGACACAGAACTGGAAGCAGGCTCCAGGTTCTGAGCTAGCTGTCAGCACAGAGCCTGACGCGGGGCTCGAACCCACAAGCGTGAGATCTGACCTGAGCTGAAGTCGGAGGCTTAACCAACTGAGCCACCCAAGCGCCCCATGCGTTTTTAAATATAGGCAGTACTTCCACACGGTTCAAAAATCAAAAAGCCCAAAACTAAATCGAGTGAAAACGGTTCCTTCCCACCGCACCCTCCAGCCCCCCAGGTCCGCTTCCAGAAGTGCCTGGTGACGTCCGGAACTCGAACAATCCTCCAGGGTTTACATATGCAGCAGCCTATCGATCGTTATTTTATTTTATTATTTTCTAATGCTTATTTATTTTTGAGAGAGCATGCCACAGAGAAAGAAGAGGACAGAGGATCTGAAGCAGGTTCTGCACCATCAGCACAGAGCCCGATGTGGGGCTCGATCTCATGAACCGTGAGAGTGTGACCTGAGCCGAAGCTGGACACTAAACCGACTGAGCCGCCCAGGCACCCTTCGATCATTATTTTAAAAATAACTGCACTTTTGGCTTAATTGGTTGAGTGACCGGCTTCAGCTCAGGTCATGATCTCATGGTGCGTGGGTTCGAGCCCCTCATCGAGCTCTGTGCTGATGGGCTAACTCAGAACCTGGAGCCTGCTTCACATTCTGGGTCTCCCTCTCTCTCTGACCCTCCCCTGCTCACGCTGTCTCTGTCTCTCAAAAATAAATAAAAAATATTTTTTAAAAACCCTGCAGTTTCATATCATTTCTGTTAGTGCTCAGCCTCTTGCTTTTGTCCCCGTCCGTGGATTTTCAGCAGTAGCCTGCTGATACAGGACAGTCCCACCCAGGTGTCCGCATCGATAAAATGGGGTAACACCCACCTCCCAGGGCTGTTGAGAGATGACTTTTCCCTAGTGGCTGCCAGTAAAGTGCCTGGCACAGGGTCTAGGTCCCCAAAAAGGGTCCTGTGTCCCAGAGGGAGCCCGCCAGGGACCGTGTGGCCGCAGCACCTCCTTGGGCCACCAGGGGGCTCCTTGGAGCTGCCCTGTCCTGCGGGTGGCCACACCACATCCAGAGGTGACCAGGACAGCATGGGACGCTCCTCGGAGGGAGGGAGACCTGGACTGGAGATGTGGCCTCTTGAGTTTCCAGAAGCACTGCCCTGTCCATCCTTCTTGTCCGGGAATCTGGGGACAAGACGCTGAGGCCACCCGTGACCCCACTCACCTCTCCTGAAAAGAAAAGAAATGGTTTTCAGTGATCCTTTTTGTTGTTGTTTTCATTCAGAGGAGACAGGGAGGAGGAGGTCGTCCTGGCACATAGCCAGAGCCACTGCCCTGCCCTGTCCTGTCCCCTCCGCACCCCTTGGACACCAGGCCCCAGGGACTGTCCCTGGGGGACCTCATTGCCTTGCTCTGTCCATCTGCCTGTTTGTCAAGGCTCCTCTCCTGCAATCTGCTGGTGTCTCTGTGGGGGGGCGCCCTTGCCCTTCCCAGCCCCGTACCCGCAGAGCCCAGCGGCAGGCATGCACCCTGCTGGGAGCTCTGGGCTGGCACAAGCCCTGGCTGCCCCATCTGGAGGCTGCAGACTCAGCCTCCAAGCCCAGCGCGGAGGCAGCGGGGTAGGCCGTGTCCCCCAGGGCAGGCCCGGGTCAGGAGCTGTTTCCCTTCGTCCCACCTGGCAGGAGACACACAACAGGATCGATCTGGAACCCTGACTGGGTCAGGGGAGCTGGGAACCTGTTTCTCGGGCTCTTCCGTAGCTCAGGGAATTGCAAGAGCACGGGCCTGGTCCCACAAGGCCACCAAGCCCGCGCTTGACACTGCCGGCGCTCCGGGACTGTCCCAGCCGCATCAGTGACACATTCAACACGCCTGAAACCAGCCCTAAAGTCAAACTCAGCCATAACGTCGATCTACAGTCACGTCTCAGCCTCCCCTTTCCTCCAGACACTGATGGACGGCTCCTTCAGCTCCTCCAACCACCCAGGAGGGTCAAGGTGCAGATGCTTACTGGGCACCGGCCAGGGTGGGTCGGGCACGGCTCTCACTCAGTCCTCCCGGAGGCCCCGGGCCGTGCACAGTTGTGCAGCTGGGGCGAGGGAGCGCAGTGGATCACTCGTCCTGCAAACAGAAGCCCCGGATTTGCGCCCGGGGAGCCTGGTTCATGCTCTGAGCGAGCAGGACGCACGGCCATTGGAGAAGGGGTGCTTGGCTTGGGTGGAGGTAGAGGGCTGTGCTCTCTAAAAACACTGATTGCTGCTGCTTGAGTGTTCAGTCTCCCCGTTCTCGAATCTCTACTGGGCCCCTTGGCAAATACAGCCAGGGCCAGACGGGTCGGGGTGGCTGTCTGAGTCCAGGATCCGATGGAAGGTAGGCAGAAGCCTCTGCTGTGACCCAGGCTGCGTGACAGGGCCTTTGGTCTTCAGCAGAGTCCCCAGGCCGGCTGGGACAGGATGCTGCCCAGTTCTGGGCCCCGGCCGCGTACCCGGCCCCAGCGAGGCAGTCACCCAGGCTTGCCCGCCCGGGGCACTGCCTCAGTAATAATCCTAATTACGACTATTATTAACATTCTATTGTGATGATGGCAATCACCCTGAAGGCAGTCTGGCGTCGTGGGCAGACTGGGTCAGGCAGACCTGGCACACCTTAGTGACTGGACCTCCCTGTGCCTCAGTTTCCTCCTCTGCCAAATGGGATGAACCTCCTGAGGGGTCAGGGTCCCGGCCAGCCTGGCAGGGCCAGAGCCGGGGCTACAACCACAGCAAGGCAGGGCCCTGCACCCCACCTTGTGCTTTCAGGGGGAGCCCAGCAGCAGCACGCAGAAGCATCTCAGAGCTGCTGTGGCCTCCGCACCGGCCCGTCGTCAGCTGATGAGCAATCTCAGGTCCTGGGACGACAGCCCGCGGGCTGATGGCTCACGCGCTTCACCCTCAAGGCTCCACGAAATTGGCACTAGGTCAGGACTCGTTATTTCTGCAGACTCCACTCCTTCAAGGAGGTAAGAGTCGGATGGGCTGCCCATGTTAGAGATCGTGTGACTGAGGCACCCAGGAGGCCAGGGCCTTGCCTCTGACCTTGGGGGCAAAAGGGCAGGGCTCAAGTAGAGATTCTGAACTTGACCTCTTCTGTGTGGGTCTTGATTTAGGCTCCCAGAGAAAGAATGGGACTCAGAAGGTGTTTGAGCACACGACCTTGGGGGAAGCAGGGGGGCAGGTAGCTTCCCGGGGCCACCCGTCCCGCAAACAAGCTCCCACTCCAGGCCACCTGCCTTCTCTCCACAGATCCCAGGATGGGCGCACAGGAGACCAGGCGGCGGTCCCCTTCTGCCGCTGCCACCACAGTCAGAGAAGGGGCAGGGGGATCCCGGGGTCAGGAGCTAGGCTGTGCATTCCCCAACCTGTGTGAGTTGATTAAGAATGTGCGGACAGGGGGCACCTGGCTGGCTCAGTCAGTGGAGCATGTGACTCTTGATCTTGGGGTTGTGAGTTCAAGCCTCATGTTGGGTATAGGGATTACTTAGAAATAAAATTGTTAAAAAAAAAAAAAAAAGAATAAGAATGTACAGATTTGCCCTTTACTGAGCCCTAGCCCAGACACAGTGTCCCCAACTCTGTGTGTCTCTGTCCCCACAATGGCCCTGGGGCACAGTGTGGGTGCTCTGGCTACACCATCCACAGGTGGGGGGACATCTGGGAGGGGGAGTTCCACTCGGGCACACAGCTTGTTGGGGGCAGCAGGGCGTAGGAACCCAGGAGCTTCCAGAACGCTTGCACTGTCTCATCTCCTACTCCAGGGGACGGGTGCCAGGAAGGCGGAGGAGTGGCTGTGTGCCATGAGGTGGACAGCCTGAACTCTGGCCCTTCTGAGTCCAGTCTCCAGCCCTGGAGGGGGGCGGGGTAACTCCCACCAGGTTGCCCCGTGGGCTCGACGACAATGTGGGGTGCCCGTCTCCTGCAACGGGCACGCAGTACGCCAGGTCCCGTCTTTCTTTCCTTCGATAGCAAGGCAAAGCGTCCCTCGCCCAGACAAAATATTTACATTTTAATAGAAGTGCCCGTCTTAACAAGGGGCACGAGCGCTGGAGGAATTCGGGGCAGCGAGCCTGGCCGGGAACAGCCCTTCATGCCCCCTGCATCACAAGCGCAGCACCCCCAGGGTGGCATGCCAGGCTCCTGCGCCCTCCTCCCCCATCGAGTGTGGCTCTCGTCACCTCAGAGGCACCACTCCCCCCGAATCACCCACATTCCCCTGGGCTGAGCTCACTTCACAATCTTGAGCTAATGGGGAAGGATTTCTCTTCGCTCAGAGCTTAAGGAATTGTGGTTCTGAGAGCCGGCCTTAAAGGGGAATGGAAGCTCAGAGAAACGCAGTCAGGAGCTCCCACACCACTCTGTTCCTCTTAAATGTGACGCACACACACCGTTAAGATGATAAAAGCCAGCACTAGCGGGTCTGTAGGAGACAGCACACCCCTGAAGGCTCTTCTCCTTGGATCTTCTTCACAAAATCTGCTGCCTGTAGAGCTGGGGAGCCCCTTTCTGGGCTCAGTCACACTTCTTCCCTATAGCAAAGTCTTCCCAGGACCCCCCGCCCCCGTCAGAATCACTGGCCCCTCCTGGAGCTGCCCATAGGACATTGGTCTTGTTCAGGGCACATCTCTCTGTCTCCTCCCCCACTCCCGGCCACTCCCAGCCCGTGAGCACCGAGGTTGTATGCTGAACACTTCATACCTGTGGTCTGGGGTCTTCACCACAACCTTTAATGTGGTGAGGATCCTCATGGGTCAAATGGGAAAACCGAGGCTCACAGAGTTTCCGCCATTTGCCAGAGCCTGGCTGGTCCCAAGCCAGTGCTGTCTCTGTAGGGGCCCTGCCCCCATTGGAGTCTGGGGATCCTGGGATCTCAGGGTGTAGGGAGGGGCTGGGCGGGCTGGCCATGGGGCCAGTCCAGCACAGCAGCACCACCATCGGAGAACCCAGGGGCCCATGGGAGCCCAACAGGTGCCCGGGTGGGGGGGCGGCATGGAGAGGAACTTGACAAACCTTTGTCTTGGTGTAGGAGTCGGCCAGGCGAGGAAGGCGCACAGGACATCCAGGACAAAGCGAACACTCTGGGCGAAGGCGTGGAGGTGGGACGGGGAGTAGTGGGTCTGGGGAAGAGGCTCTCTGTGCTGCCCTCCGGCAGAGCGGAGAACGTGGGCGGGAGAGCCGGGCCATAGGAGGAGGTCACAACTCCCTGGACGCAGCAGCCCAGACGTGACACCTCGTTGTTGTTGTCATTGTTGTTGTTGTTTTATTTTTTTATAGTTTATTTATTTTTGAGACAGAGCATGAGCAGGGGAGGGGCAGAGAGAGAGAGAGAGGGAGACACAGAATCTGAAGCAGCTCCAGGCTCTGAGCTGTCAGCACAGAGTCTGACGCAGGGCTCGAACCCATGAACCGCGAGATCCTGACCTGAGCTGAAGTTGACCGCCTAACTGAGCCACCCAGGCGCCCCATGTTGTTGTTGTTATTAAAGGATATTCTGTTTTTAATGATTATTTAGTTTTGGGAGACAGAGAGAGAGAGTGCAAGCAGGGCAGGGGCAGAGACAGAGACAAGGAGAGAGGATCCGAAGCAGGTTCTGTGCTGACAGCAGAGAGCCTGAAGTAGGGCTCTTGAACCGTGAGAGCTGAACTTGGATGCTTAACGGACTGCGCCCCCCAGGCACCCCCAGAGACGATACTTTGTACATCAGTGCAGCCGGAAGCAAGAGTCTCTAAAGGTGGGCCGCGGGTCTCCGCCTTAGGCCCCGCCTGTTTCGACCAAGCCTCTGGATGGGGCCGCGGGAGGCTTCGCCGATGTGCCGGTGGTGACGCCTTGTGAAGCGAGACGTTCCCGGAACGTCAGCAGACGGAACCCGGGACTGAAACTGACAGAATGGAGTCGAAGAGGGTAAACCAGAATAGCCTGCCTTTGGGTGCAAAAGGTCAGGTGCCCACACTGACAAGTTACTGGCAAGGCTCCTGGTCCTGAGCACACACAGAAGGTCTACGAACATTCCGTGGTCAGTGGCCACGGGGGGGGGGGGGGTACCCTGCACCATCGGGCGTCCTGGCCCCGAGAGCGGCCTTCAGAGCAGGGGGCCGGCACCCACCAGCAATGCCCCTGAGGCTCCCCTGCTACTCAGAACGGCTGGCGTTGGCCTTGTTCACACGACAGCCCCCAGTCCCACCCAGGAAGTCATTCTAGCTGCGCCGACACCAGACAGGGCCATGGCCAGGTGAACGGCAGCTCTGGGGCGGGGCGGGGGGATAAGTCCCTTCCTGTGGGAGGGGACAGAAGGCAGCCACTCTTGCCTGTAATTAACTGTGAACAGCGGCTGGGCAGACTGGTCAAGGAGGGACTCGGGAAGCAAGGAGGCCTGGCACACAGCAGGCGCACAATAAATGCTTGATGATTCATGGAGAGTCAGGTGTCTTTAGAGCTTCGGGCCTTCTCAGCCACATGGGCTCAGTTTGCTCGGCTGTAAAGTGGGCATAAGTGTTGTTCGGATGGTGGCCAAGGTGCACACTCCGCCCTGCCGGCAAACACTCCCCCTGCTCCTCTGAGACCTGCCCATGCTGCCTTAGCTGGTTTGCCTCCAGGGACAGGGAACTCACCACCTCCTGAAACACAGCCTGCCTTCAAAGAATTCACAGTCTTGCAGGGGAAGCGCCCGGGTCCCAGGCTCTGTGGACCTCTGGTCACCGGGAGGCTCACTCCCCTGGTCCTGTGAGAGGGTGCTCCCAGCAGAAGGGCCGGTCTTGCACAGACAGACCCTGGAGGAGCGGCCCCCGCTTCAGGCCCTGCCCGAGGCCTGGCTCACTGGTCTGCGGGGATGAGCGACCCTCTGTGTTCCGGCTACTGCTTAGCTTGCGAATGCTGGAGGCTGTGCTCACCCCTAAGGGGAGGCGGTAGGAGGGCAGGCGGTCAGTGCGGGGGGCCTCCTTGACCCTCAGCCCGGGGAGGGGGGCCTCCGCCTCTGGGAACAGCTTAGCCATTCCTGGAAGGCAGGTCAGCGGGGCAGGGACCAGAAGCCCTTCGTTGTCTGAAAAGACCAAAAATGATCCGCTCACTGGGTTTCCAGGCCTCCTTTTTGGCGTTTCCCAAAGCTGTTGACAGACCAGCTTCCCAGGAACGCCGAGGAATCCTTTCCCCACTTCCTGTGACCTCCACAGGGAAAGTCCATCACCGGCTGGCCAGGCAGCCTGGGCGGACCCCAGAAAGATGGCCTTGGGTCACCTGGGCCCTCGTCGCTCTGACAGCCGCCGTGAATGTGAGGAGCGGTAATCAGCTCTTACAGGAAAGGGTCAGATCTGTCATTTTTCTCTGGAATGGCCGGGTGGGACTCTGGCTGGCTGCCCCTCTTCGAAGCCAGAGACAGGCCGGATCCTCACCCTGGGGCCGGACGAGGTGAGGCTTGGGATCAGGACGGGAACACGGCCATGCTTCCACTCATGGATCCTGCTTCTGGGAACTTATCCCAGGGAAACAATCAAACAGGAAAACGACGCTGTGCAGGAACATGTCCCACACAGGGGTTATTTGTAACAGCACAGCCCCGGAAATAACCCCCGTGTCCAGCCGCGGGGGTGCGGCCAAGCCCCGTGGCTGGGTGAATATCACGCGGTTATGAAATAGGGCGAATGGGGCTGGGGGGTGGGGGCTTGGACCTCCTGGATTCCTGAAGCTTCCTCCCCCACCCCGGCCCTCCTTAAACAGACCGATGCCGTTGCTGATGGGGATTCACCCAGAGGTGGGGGGGTCAGACTCTCCAGGAAAAGGAATCTAACTGACAAACATCCCATAAGATTCTTAGCGCCAGGCAGGTGTGAGAAACCCTGCTCACGGCTAAAGTTGCAACTTCAGCGATGCTTTCGTTTAGAACTTGTTAAGTCCTGGTCCTTGCGTGTGAAACGAGCTTAGGTCTGGGGCTAAAGCCCTGGCCCTGAGTGGGGCTGAGATGCCCCCCACAACTGTCACCACTTACACAGCCTGTGTCTCCCTCTCCCCCTCTCCCTCCTCCCTGCCTCTCCTGGGGCCCTGTCTCCCTTTCTCCCTGTCCTGCGACTGCCAAGGAATCTAAATCTGAGTCCCCCTCCCCCATCCCCACCCCAGGGGCCACACAGGCTGGTCTGAGGACATCCAATGCTCCTGTAGGTGTCTCCACTGACCTTCCCTACACCAGGAGGGGTGACTCCTGGCTCTGAAATTCCCATGTGCCGCCCTCCCCAGCCCTGGGCCAGGATCTCCACCTGCCTTCCTAGGTGGGTGCACCTGCCATGAGAGGCACCCACCGACCCACCCTCCCCCACCTAAATCCACACTTGAATCTCAACTTCTGTTGATTGAAGAGGGATGAGGATTCCTGGGAGAGCAGGAGGAGAAAACTACCCAGAGTGCTTTGTGAACTGGACAGACTAGAAATGTGGGGGTGGGGCAGGGGCCTCCAACAGAAGAGGTGGGGGAGACCGGGAGGAGGGTGAGGTCTGGGACTTCCATCAGGGAGCACTCCTGATGCTCCCCAACTCCCCCCGTGTTTCATGGGTCATTGCCCAGAGGTAGGTTTTTATGCTCATTTAGATAAATTATATGTATATTGCAAACTAAACAATGCATGCACTTAGGTAAAAAAAAAAAATCAAATATCATTAAAACGTTCAGGAGGGCGCCCGGGTGACTCAGTCCGTTGAGCGTCTGACTTTTCATTTCGGCTCAGGTGGTGATCTCACGGTTGTGAGTTCGAGGCGGCGGTCTCTGCGCTGACAGCTCGGAGCCTGCCTGGGATTCTCTCTGCCCCTCCCCCACTCGATCTCTCTGTTTTTCTCTCAAAAGTAAATAAATAGACTTAAAAAAATTAGAACGTTCAGGAGATGAAACGGCTTCCCAGCCTTCCTTGCTCCCCGGAACAATCCGTTTCCGCACCTCCTTGCTCCTTCTGGGTTTGGCCTCCACGTTTCTCAGCAAGATGTTTCCGTTGCTGCCTCTTGATTTTTCAATGCCAGACATTTCTGTTGCCTTCGGGTCGGGACAAATGAGGCTTAGCTCGCTTCAGCCAGCCCCTCCCCCATGCTTGCCTCCCCTCGAGGGCTCTATCCACTTCTTCCTTAACCGCCTGTCAAGGGTTTTATTAGGATTATGTAAATGTGAGTCTGTGAAAGTCACCAAGTGATCAGTGACAGCCCCTTTTCTTACAGTTTTGTTTATTGGTGCCCTGGAGTTAGAGCAGTAAAAAAAACAAAACAAAACCGAAAAAACAAAAACCTCCCCCCAAACCTTGCAAGGTATTTAAATGTGTCTTCTTAATTTTTCCAGCTGTCTCCCCCTGTTCCTAGAGAACCTGGTGGCAAATATGCTCAGGCATGTGGGTGTCTCGTCTAGTCTTTGCCCCAGGCCCTTCCAGGCTGAACGCTCCTTTCTCAGCTCGGGGGCCTCTGATGGGGGCGGGCTGAGGGGGGCGGCTCCTGGGGAAGCCTTCTGTCCCCAGGCTCGTTCTCAGGGCCTAGGAAAGCACGTGCTGCCAAAACTTCCTGGAAGGTGCACAGCATTTAATTTTTTTTGCAACCTTGCATTTCTGAAAAAGTTTATATTCCAGTCTCATACTTGGCTGATTTTCTCTGTGGGCATAGAATCCAGGCAGGAAATCCTTTTCCCTTGGAGTTTTAAGGTGACTGATTACTGTATGGCCTTCTAGCTTTCAGCATTTCTAATGAGAAATCCAATGCCAGGCTTTTAAAATATTTTATTAGCTTAAAAACGCATGCCCAGAGTTTCAAAATCAAGTAAAATTAAAAGGTTATAAAGAAAAAAACAACAAAATAGCCTAGTCGCCTGGTTCATGTCTCCACCCCTGTTTTGTGCTTTCCAGATGCAACTAGATTCTTCTGTGACTCATCCCTGAATTTGCAAACACCACACACTTGCTCTTCAGTGGCTCTTTGGTACCCATGTTACTGCTGCCTTTCTTTTAGGGACCAGGAGGGTTGACATCCCTCCTTTGTCCTTCTAGTATGGCTATATCACAGTTTTTGGTTAATCAATATTGCTCATGTAATGTACTATGTATATAAACATTATAGCCAATGAAGCCACCATATGTCCTACAACTGCGTTTCCTTCCTTGCAGGACTTCTGGGTTTCCCTGGGGATTAGTGATTGCCTCCTTGTTCAACTTGCTTGGTTTTCTTTGCACTTGTCACTAATATACCATGAAACTCTGACAGAGGTCTGTCCTTGTAAGAGATCCAAACCCCCAGGGAATCCATGAGCTGTCCCCTTGCTTGGCCAGCTCCTCCTGGGGCCGTCGCTCTCTGTTCTAATCTGCATTGATCGCTCCTGGGTCCCAAGCCCTCACCTCTTTCCCTGCACCGTCACTTTGGGATTCCCCATTTTCCAACTTCATGTCTACATGTCTTCTTATTTCTTGGTTTCATCCCTAATTTGAAAGAAAGGTTGTCTGGGAAGCTTTTCCTTTTTTTCTTTCTTCCTTCTTCTTCTTCTTCTTCATCTGAAAATGTCATACCCTACCCTCACACTTGATGGTTTCAGTACTGAAGTATTTTCCCTCAGAACATTGAGGCTTTGCTCCATGGTCTTCTAGCTTCTGGAGTTGTCCTGGAATGTCAACGTTATTACGATTCCTGATCTTTTGTATGTGGTCTCCTCTCTCTGTCTCTTTATGGATGCTTTTAGGAACGCCTCAGTCTTGGTGTCCTGAAACTTTACAATCATGTGCCCAGTACCATCTTTTTTTTGAGTTCTATGCTGGCCTTTTGTGTCCAGCAGTCCTACATCACTGTTTGGTATTATGTCTTCAATGCTTTCCTTCCCTCCACTCTATCCCATTAGATGCGGGCCAGAAAGTACGGATGTTAAGTGAACAAGATTGCAGAATCCCTAGCCCCCTTCCCTACTGGAGGCAGCACATTGGAGGGGGAGTTTGGATAATCTCAGAGAAATATCTCTAGATTCAGACACTTGGGGAGGGCCATGCCCCACAAAATGGGGGGTATCTCCTTCTGGCACAGCCTGATGCCAATGAGCAAGACCTTGATCCAACCTAGTGCTCCACAGCCCTGCCCACTAGGCTTGCCTCCCCAAATATTCTGATTGGATTGGTGTGAGGTGGGGTCTGAGCACCTGTGTTTTGCCAGCTTCTAAATGACTGAACAGGTGCCCAGGACTGAGAACCACTGGGCTACCCACTGGCCTGTTTTACAGAACCTGACCAGCTGCCTCATTAGGACCCTGACTTCTTGCAGGGGCTCTGAAGGCTCAGGATGCAAAAGTGATGATACCTCCTTGTAAAGGCTGGGGTTGGGTCTTAGCCAGGTTGAGCCGCTTCTTCTTCTTCTTAAATGTTTATTTATTTATTTTGAGAGAGAGAGAGAGAACACAAGTGGGGGAGAGGGGGAGAGAGAGAGGGAGAAAGAGAATGCCACGGAGGCTCTGCACTGTCAGCATACAGCCCAATGCAGGGCTCGATCTCACGAACTGTGAGATCATGACCTGAGCAGAAACCAGGAGTCAGACGCCTAACCGCCTGAGCCCCCCAGGCGCCCCTGAGCTGAGCCTCTTCTGCAGAGGGGGCATCGTTTCTGCTGGCTTTTCAGAGTCTCAAGATGCCCGTCTCGTCTGGACTCTGGGGTATTCCCAGGCCTTTCTGCTCCTTCCCCAGCAAAGCAGCATCCTGCCTACCTCCTGTGTGGATTAGGGTGTAGCCAAATTTTTCTTGTGTATTTCAAATGCTTCCATCCCCAGGTGAGATCCAGAGGTTCAGAAAGGGCTGGGCCTGGCCCCGACCTATCTGCTGTGAGATACAGATTCCAAGTCCAGGCTTTTCTACTTAACCCAACTTTCTTCACCGTCATCCATTCATTTAACAACAAACATTTACTGAGCTCCCAGGCTCTATGCCAAGAAGGCCCTGAGAATATCTGTGATCAATATGATGGACCCAATGGTATGGTTGTTAGACTTACTCATGTCACGTCTTCTTGACCGTGCACTCAGCTGGGGGCAGGGGGCGGGGGAACGGCAGTTATTGCTGGTGTATCAGAGAGGAAGGAGGGGCGAGCTGGGGCGGGGGCTGGGAGGCCCAGCCTGTGGCGGCAGAAGCCACATTAACAATTATGGTCCTGACTTTTATTCCACATTCAGCACATGAAATACTCAGGCACCAGAGGACATTGGTCCCTGATTTCTACAGTGAGGACCATTGCTGTTTGTAGCACCCAGGCAAGCGCAGCACCCAAGGCCTGGCCTGGAGGGCCCTGGGTGGGGTGGTGCAGGGGCTGGGCAGGTGTGCCCAGAGGTCTCTGACTCGGATGCGTCAGATGCTGACACCCAGAGAACACCGCTGGGGCCATGCCCAGAGGACAGAGAGGTTTGTCCACTTGGCGGAGGCAGACAGAAACCCTCCATCACAGGTGGGGCCACCAGCCTTCCCAGAACAGGGGCGATGGTCACAGGAATACACAGCCCAGCTCCAAGATGGAGCGTTCAGGGCCTGAAGCTTACCACCTGCAGTAAACCCTGTAACTCTCCTCCAACGTTGCCCTGTACCTGTGCATGTAAACAAAAGTGTCATTTGATAAATGTAAACATTTCAAAGGAGTCACAAGTGTGTCGACCTGCTATACTGTTCCCTCTTCTATTTTGTTCTCCTAATATGCTGGGCACCCAGAGTATGAAATTTGGCCTGGGTTTCTCTTGCGCTCTGAGAGCCCAAGGGAGACACAGAAAGGAGGTGTGGAAAGCACACAGAGCTTCACCCAGCAGAGCGACCACATTCTATACTCTGCTGGCTGGATTGTGAGTTAGCGTCACTTCTTTGAATTTTTTTTAAACTTTTTTTGGAGAGACAGAGACAGAGCATGAGCAGGGGAAGAACAGAGAGAGAGGGAGACACAGAATCCGAAGCAGGCTCCAGGCTCTGGGCTAGCTGTCAGCACAGAGCCCGACGTGGGGCTCGAACCCACAAACCGTGAGATCATGACCTGAGTCAGCTCCACTGACTGAGCCCCCCAGGAACCCCAGCACCATTCCTTTGGAAAGCAGGGTGGCATCACCTAGCCAAGCTGAAGCTGGGCGTGCCATATACCAAGCCACTCGGGGTCTTGGTGTAGATCCTAATGGAGCTCATGCTCACACGCATCAGGACACATGTACAAGAGTGTATATGGAAGCATTGTGGGTCCTAGCAAACAACTAGAATAAATGTCCCTTGAGAGAAAAGTAAAAGGGATATATATATCACATACATATTCGTGCACTGAATATTGGAGGGAAGAGGGAAGAGACTCGCAGCTCGGGGTGATTTTGCCCCCAGGAGCTGTTTGGCAAGGTCTGGGGGTGCTCTGGGCTTTCACAACCGGGGTGGGGGTGGGGTGCTACTTCCACACAATGGGTAGAGGGCAGGAAAGCTGGTAAATGTCCTGCAATGTGCAAGACAGCCCTTCTCTGCTGCCACAGCAAAGACGTCCAGTCCAAGGAGTCAGCTTTGCTGCGGTTGAGAATGCCGGTGACATGGCCATGGCCCCGCGCGAGCGAGGGATGGCTGCCTGGGTCAAGGAAATGCGGGGGATCCATGAAGCGCAGCACGGTTTCGATAAAGTCCAAGGGCATGGAGACCAGGCAGGCTGTTACAAGGGGGAGGCATAGTATGCTGTGGCGCAGGAGCAGTTAGTGCGACATCCGGAATCGTGGGGCCGGGCAGGCAGCAGCTTGTGACCAAGAGGGGCCCCAGGAGCCTTCAGAAGTGGCTGGGGGTGTGGGCCACCTGGGTGGCTCTGTGGGCGAAGCGTCTGACTCTTGGTTTCGGCTCAGGTCATGATCTCACAGTTCGTGTGTTTAAGCCCCATTCAGGGTTCTGCGCTGACAGCAAGGAGCCTACCTGGAATTCTTTCTCTCTCTCTCTCTTTCTGTCCCTTCCTCTTTCCCTCTCTCTCAAAATAAATAAACATTTAAAAAATGGCAGTAACTTCTTAAGCTGGGCAGTGGCCTGCCAGGTGTCTGCCCTGTCCCTGTCTGTTGTAAAATAAAATAGTTCTCTTTTTAAAATATTTTATTAAAATGTTTTTTAACGTTTATTTAGTTTTGAGAGAGAGACAGAGCGCGAGTAGGGGAGGGAGACACAGAATCTGAAGCAGGCTCCAGGCTTTGAGCTGTCAGCACAGAGCCCAACATGGGGCTCAAACCCACAAACCATGAGATCATGACCTGAGCTGAAGTCAGAGGCTTAACTGACCAGATGCCCCTGAAGATTTTATTTTTAAGGGGGCACCTGGGTGGCTCAGTTGGTTGGGCTCAGGTCATGATCTTGCAGTTTGTGAGTTCAAGCCTGCATCTGGCTCTAAGGCACGGGAGCCTTTCAGCCCTGCGTGGTGACTTTCCGCGTTTCTGGGTCCCCCCGGGTGGGCAGAGAAGAAACCCCAGAGTCCGGCCCCGGCCCTGGCCAGCCGATGTCACCATGCTGGCTGTCCTCGGGTGTCCGCACGCCTCTGCACACCGCCACGAAGTCACACGATGATTTGAGCTTTGTGGAGACAAGCAAACCCACGGGCATCGACATTAAATCCTTGACGAGCTAATGACACCACCTTGTAGAGTGGTAGTGATCGTCACAGGAGGGCTGGCCGAGAGCCCTGGCTCACAGTGGGGACACGGTAGGTGGGAGGTGGTGGGGAGTATTATTACTGTTGTCGCTGTTGTTAACTATCGGCCCCAGGGAGAGGCCACGCACGCGTCTCCCCGCAGCTCACAGAGCTGTCTGCACCCCGGCGCCTCCCCGCCCCTCCCTCTGACACCCCCCTTCTCCAGCTCACCGTCACCGACCCCTGGGGTCCTGGCTTGTGCTGTTCCGTCCCCCCTCCAAAAGCTGGAAACTCCTAGTCACCAAGATTCAACTCAGGGGGCCTGGCTGGCTCATTTCTGTAGAGCACGCGACCCTCGATCTCGGGCCTGTGAGTTGAAGCCCCACATTGGGAGTAGAGATCACTTAAAAACAAAACACGAAAGATTTAGTTCAGATGTCACCTCCTCCAGGAAGCCCAGTGCCTCAGGATCCTCCCTTGATGATGCGTCCTGCTCACCTGGTCTGTGGTACTTACCACAGCATGCATTTCTGTGTTGGGGCCCAGTAAGCAATAATAACCCTCAAACAATATTTTATCTCTTGAGCCACACATATGGCTTCTGTTCATCCTATGATTTACTTTATTTTCTGTCTCTTTGTCTCCTGTAGGGAATGAACATAATCCTCTCCCAAAAGATTTGCTTAAGGATAAGCATCCCACCCTTGAATAATTAATGAAGGGCGTTAAGGAATGTATATCTCCTCGGACTCTTCTTTTTGCAATGACTTAAACCTGTTACTTTCTGATGAGAATGATGTAATCACCCAGGGTATATAAGACCCTGGCTACCTCAATAAACGTGTCTCTTTCTACCAACTGCCATCCACGCTCTCTGTCTCGTCTGTCTTGTCTAGTTCGTCTTCTTTCTTAGAGATATTTTCGCCGACACCAGCCCCCTACTCGGGACCTTTCGACTGTGGTGCGTGGGCTGCTCCCCCGCATTTCTGTGCATAGACCATTGCACATATGCGTGCTTTTGTGTGTAAATTCTTACCTAATTATGATACGTTTAAGCGGCCTTGGGGAAGTCACTTCCCCTTCTGGGGCTCGGTTTCCTTACCTTCAAAACGGGGGGGGGGGTGCTCTGATTCCATTGGTCATGTGCTGATGGGTCACGCATTCACTCAGCAAACACCACATGTCTGCTCTGGGCCCTGCACGCCCGTCTAATGGGGAGAACACCTGCTTACCGCCAGCCTGCTCTTATCATTTCCCGGGGTCACACACCTTGCGTGTTGAAATACTGTGTCTATCGGGGCATCTGGGTGGCTCAGTTGGTTAAACAGCCGACTTCAGGTCAGGTCCAGCCCCGCGTCGGGCTCTGTGCTGACAGCTCAGAGCCTGGAGCCTGCTTTGGATTCTGTGTCTCCCTCCTTCTCTGACCCGCCCCTGCTCACACTCTGTGTCTCTATCTCTCTCAAAAATAAATAAATGTTAAAAGATTTAAAAAAATGAATTATCGTGTCTGTTAGGTGTTAGAAGTACTGGGTCTCGCCCCGTCTGGCTCTGAAAAACATTTGTGTGGGGCCATCAAGGGGCTGGTCAGGTGAGCGGCCAACTCTTAATTTTGGCTCAGTTCACTATGCCACAGGTGTGTGGGTTCGAGCCCCGCATCCCGCTCTGTGCTGGCAGTGCGGAGCCTGCTTGGGATTTCTCTCTCTCCCTCCCTCTGTGCCCCTCCCCTCTGCTCCTGAGACCTCTCTTTTTCAAAATAAACAAATAAACACTTAAAAACAAAACATTTGTGTGGCTTTATGCAGACCCACGCTGGGAGACTCTGAAGAAAAAAATTGGCGAGTGGGGGCGCATCTTTATTATTTAAAAGACTCCAAAAAACTTTAACTGGATGTTTAGAGAATTACTGTGCTAGAGAGCCATTATTTGGTCTTACTGTTTTCATGACAAAGCTGAGCTTGTCATGAGCATGAAGCTAGACACCAAGACACAGGTCATATCTGAGATCATGGCTTGCGGGGGCAAGGTCTGTTGGGCTGTGTTCTAGGGAGCTTGGCACCCCTTGCTGGACCCCGGGTGCCACCAGCCCTTAGGGAGGGGGTCTGGCTTGGCTGGTCCCTCTTGCTTCAGGACCCTGTCTCAGCTTGGCCCTCTCAACCCCCTGCCATCCGATCTTGCTCTGCCCGAGCCTGTCCAGCCAAGGTTCGGGGAGCAGTCTCCCGCAGGCCGCCCAGTAGCCTCGCCTCTAATACTTCGTCTTTGCTGCATCACGGGGGACGTTAGGGATGCTTTCGCGGCTCCTGGCTGGTGGGGACTCTTGGTCCTATAGTCTGCAGCTGATGCACGCAAACCCCATCTAGCTGGAGGCTTCCTTTTTCTCTCAGAAAGTTCAGCGGAAGCGGCCAGTCCTGGAGGAGCAGGGGACTGAGACGCGGGCCGCAAGAGCTACCCGGGGCCACGCACAAGGTGACTTCCCTAGTGAGTCCACGTGTCCTAAGCACCCCGCTGACTCCTAGAGGCAGCTCTCTGCACAGGCTTCCTTCCGGGATGCCTCAGGGGGCTGATCAGTCCCGCTTCCTGGGCTACAACGGGCTGGCAGCTTTCAGGTGTGAGCTGAAACCCTCTCCAAGCTCAGATTCTGCTGTGCTGCGTTGGGCCTCACCTGCGTGGCGCATCTGGGCAGAGTCCTGGGAACCCTGAGCTCTTCTGGGGCTTAACCCCCAAAACTATGCTCCTTGGATCCATCACCCCCCCAAGGCGCCATCCTGAATATCTACCTGGAGATGGAGAGAGGGCGGATGGATGGGTGGGGAGTAAAGTTCTGAATCTGGACCTAAGCACCTCCCCCATCCCTTCTCCACTTATGGGCTAGAGTGAGCCTCTTAAAAGGCAAATCAGGTCACGTTGCTAGGTGCCAACCCCCCTGCTGCTTTCCCAGCTGCCTTAGAATCGTGCCTGATCTGGCCTCTCTGACCTCACTCCTCAACCCTTTTTTGGCCCCCTAGGGCCTCTGCACTACTATTCCCTCCGCCTGGAGGAGCCTTCCTCCTTATCTTTGTCCTTTCTGCTCAGGTCTCAGCTTAGATGCACCTCCGGAGAGGTCCTCCTTGACCACGGGATCTAAAGTAACTGATTACCACGTTCTGTGACAGCAGCTGGTCCTAATCCCCTGCACAGCGCTTATTACAATCTCATGGTTATCTCTTGTTTATTATCTTCTCTCTCCTCTTCCCCACAGAGTGCAACGTCCCCCCGGAGGGCAGTGACCTCTGTTGTCGTGCCCCGCAGACCCCCCCACCCCCCACGGGGATGTGTCTGAAACAGGACGGTGTAGAGAAGGTGCTGGGATACGCAGTCCTCAACAAACGGTTGAGCAACTGGAAATGGGGACATCAGCTGCTGCGCGGGCGCGCGCCGCAGGCCTTGGCGGCTCAGTCGAGTGCGCGGGTTTTATCTCGTCGCGGGTCCCAGGAGAGGGACGCCCCCCTCCGACCAGCAAGCAGCAGGCGCGCCGTAAACACGCTCCGGGGACGCGGGGATAAAGAGACAGACTCACGGGCAGGGGGAACACCCGGGCGCGGGGCGAGGCTGCCAGTGGGGAGCGGGTTCTGTGGCAGGCTCGGGGATCCCCGACCTGGCGTTTAGGCCCCATTGGGACATCTTCCTCTGTCCTCTCCACTGGTCTCCACCTCAGGCATCGCCGACTCAGCCTAGAAGCCCAGGGACTAGCGACCGGGTGGGCGGGGGAGCGGTGCTCTGAGCACAGCTCCGGGCCGGGGGTGGGGGCAAGTTCCCGGTGCCCTCGCCCCCTCGGGGCAGGGAAGAGGGTCCAGGCTGTGCTTCGAGGGACGGCTGGCGAGGCCCCGGCCCTTTTGGGGCGCAGACGCAGGAGCCACAGCCCTGGGCTGGAGTGGAGACGCAGCTTCTGCAGGCTCCGGCTGGGGCCGGGGGTGGGGACGGGGGCGGAGGAGTCGGGGGCTCGGAAGGGGACAAAGAGCCGCCCTGCCTCCGGGGAGAGAGACCTCCGAGTCACAGTCCCATTGTTCGTCGTGTCTCCGACTACGCAGGACTCTGGTGCCCCCGGAGGGAGAAGCCGGGCTGTACTCCGTCCGCCTCGCGGGTGTTTGTTTATTTGGGGCGGGGGAGGGCGGGCGGGGTACGCGGACCTGGGAGGGGGCTCGGCGCCCATTTCCGCGCGTCTCCTTTAAGGAAAGCCCTGCCCTACCTTTCCCACCGTTCCCCTCCCCACAGCCGTACCTGCATTTTAAAAGCGCCCTGTAGCACAGGGATTGGCCAAGGCCGCGTCCTCCGGGCGCAGAAACTTGAACCGCCGGGAGGGGGGGGCGGTGGAAGCCGGGAGGCTGGACTGTACCATCTCCTCGGCGTCCCCCGCGTGCGCCCCGCCCCTCCCACACACCCCCAGAGAGGCCCAATCGGGTGGGCGGGAGGGCGGGACCGCTGCTCGAATGCGCCTCTGGCCGGGCGCCGGGCGGGCGGGCGCACGGCGCGGGGGGACGTCGGGGGCCGGGCGCGCCTCTGCCCGTCCCCTCGCTCCCCGCGAAGGCGGAGCCGGCGGGGGCGCCCCGCCCCCACCCCGCCCGGAGTGGGCGGGGCGGCCGGGGCTCCGGGAGCTGGGCCGGGGGCGGGCCTCCGCCTGCTTCGCCCGAACCCGGAGAGTGCGCCCGGCACGGCGGCCGCCGACGCAGCAGCGGTTCCCGCTCGCCGAGCCCCGAGCCCCTCGGTTCACGGGCGGCCCGGGCTGGACGCTGCGTGAGGGCGCGCGAGGTGGCGCGGGGCGGCCCGCACGCTCCCCCGGCCGCCCCCTGCCCGTGAGCCGACCGGCCCAGCGCAGCCCCGGCGCGGGGAGCGCCGGCCGGGCGAGGGCGCGGGCGATGCCGCGGTGACGGCCCCGCCATGGCGAAGCCCCCGGCGGCGGCGGCGGCGGCGGCGTCGGAGGAGCTGAGCCAGGTGCCGGACGAGGAGCTGCTGCGCTGGAGCAAGGAGGAGCTGGCGCGGCGGCTGCGGCGCGCGGAGGGCGAGAAGGTGGGCCTCATGCTGGAGCACGGCGGCCTGATGCGCGACGTGAACCGGCGGCTGCAGCAGCACCTGCTGGAGATCCGCGGCCTCAAGGACGTGAACCAGCGGCTGCAGGACGACAACCAGGAGCTCCGCGAGCTCTGCTGCTTTCTCGACGACGACCGGCAGAAGGGGCGCAAGCTGGCGCGCGAGTGGCAGCGCTTCGGGCGCCACGCGGCCGGCGCCGTGTGGCACGAGGTGGCCCGCTCGCAGCAGAAACTGCGCGAGCTCGAGGCGCGCCAGGAGGCCCTGCTGCGTGAGAACCTGGAGCTCAAGGAGCTGGTGCTGATGCTGGACGAGGAGCGCGCGGCGCTGGCGGGGGGTGCCGGCGGCGCGGGCGGCGGCGGCGGCGGCGGCGGCGCGGGCTCCCGAAGCTCCATCGACAGCCAGGCCAGCCTGAGCGGGCCGCTGGCGGGCGGCGCGGCGGGCGCGGGGGCCCGCGACGTGGGCGACGGCAGCAGCACGTCCAGCGCGGGCAGCGGAGGCAGCCCGGACCACCACCACCACGTCCCGCCCCCGCTACTGCCCCCCGGGCCGCACAAGGCTCCCGACTGCAAGGCGGTGGCCACGCGCAGATCTCTGGACGACCTGTCCGCGCCGCCGCACCACCGAAGCATCCCGAACGGCCTGCACGGTAAGCACCGCACGCGACGGGTGGCGCGGGTCTCAGGCCCTCGGCCCTTACCCCCTGGGGCGGCGGCCACTCCAGACCCCTCCTCCGGCTGGTGGCCGGCCTCAGGGCTGGGGGATCCCGCGCCCACCCACAGTGGGGCTTTGGGGCTTTTTCTGGTCAAGTGGTGGAGGCGTGGCCCTGCCCAGCTCCGAATCCGCAGCCCGGCCGGGGCCCCAGTGGACCCCAGAAAAGTTTCCCTCCTGCGGAATTATCAGTATTGGTGTTTGGCACGGCCAGGCTGGCTAGGGACGCCTCATGCCGGCCTGGATAGCCTCGTCCAGGAGCGGGAAGTTTCGGGGGGTTGGGGGAGAAAAAGGCTCTTCAGAGCAGGTGAATTTCCCGTCCTATTTGGAGCAGCTGGGAACCCCAGATCTGGGGAGCATGCACGTGTGTGTGCGGGGGGCGGGAGCTCCAGCTGGGTCCTCGGTGCTGCCTTCCAGCTGAGAAGGAGCCGGGGCAGTGCGTTGAGACTCCCGGGTAGTTGGGCCAGAGGCCCGGGGGCTGAGAGCAGTTCTGGTGTGCTCTCTGTCCTGAGCTCCGGGAGGAGGGACCTTTCGGAATCAGGACTCCAGGGCTTTCCAGAGGGACATGTGCTTGGAATGAATCCTGGCTTTTCCTCCTCTGCCTGCCTCTGTTTCTTTATCTGTAGAATGGAATTTTTCCCTGCCTTGTGGATCTGAGGTGGAGATGAAGCCCCTCACCGGCTAAGGGATTTGTAAACTGTGGGTCGCCTTACAGGAAATGCAGTGGTGGTAGGTGGCCTGGGTGTGGGTGGAGGACCTTTGGCCTCAGGAAGGCTCAGCTACTGTCTTCCACGGTGGCCCTGTGACTGTTGGGGCCCCAGCCTGAGCAAGGGCTTCTGTTCGCAGCGCTCTGATCGGTGGCTCTCCCTGTCTCCCTGTTCGTCCACATTTTTGGTGGCTTGGCTCCCAGTTGTGGTGGCAATTGCTGCTGCCTGAACTATTTGCCTGAAGGTGGAGATTAAACAGCCTTTTCTGGTTCTCTTTGAAGGCTTTCCTAGTTCGGAGAAAATGTGTCCAGGCTTTAAATGACTGTGCTTCCCCGGAGTGACGCCTGAGCAGAGGAGGGACGCTCTCTCTCTGGATTGGTGGTGGCCCAGTGGCCTCTGGGGGTTGTTGGGGTGGGCATTGGCGGCGGGGAGGTGGGGAGAGCTGGCACAGCACAGTTTTTCCTTTATTTACCTTAGAAGCCTGTGAGTTCAGAGCAGGACTGGGTTGAGAGGGCTATTTTGTTACTGATTAGCAATCTACCACTACAACTCGGGTTTCCTTTTGTAACTCTGTACCCACCCCCACTTCCCACCCTAGCCTGCTGCTTAAGGCCCGTGGGTGGTGTAACTTGTTGCGGTTGGTTTCTTGGGTCTAGGGAGTCCCGAGTCCCAGCCTCTCTGGCCTTGCCAGCCTTGGGGGGCTTGGGAGGGGCAGATTTCAGGGCCTCAGTTTCTCCCAGGTGGAAGGAGGGATCGCTGCAGCCCTGTGGCTGGGAAATGAAAGGTGTCTGGCTTTCAGCTACGTCATCCATGACACTTGGAGAGAGTGGCTCTTGGCACTGAAGTGTGAGTGCTGAGACAGGTTGGTGTTTAGTTTTGTCACTTGAAGTCCTGCGTGGCCTCGAGATAAATTCTCCCAACCAGGTGAACACGATGTCTGGAAACAAAGAAAGGCCCTTCTCTTAAGGACTACTTTTCTGGGTGGCTCAGTCGGTTAAAGCATCCGACTCTTGATTCTGGCTCAAGCCATGATCTTGTGGTTCGCAAGTTCGAGCCCCATGTTGGGCTCTGCACGACCAGCACGGAGCCCGCTTGGGACTCTGTCTCCCTCTTGCTCTCTCTGCTCCTCCCCTCTTTGCTCCCTATCCCTTTCTCAAAATAAGTAAGAATAAAGTTAAAACAATAAACTGCTTTTTCTGTACTGGGACCTGTAGTTTTACGTGGAGGGAGGAGGGGGCTGGAGATGGGAAACATAATGAGCCTCAGTCTGAGAGGTGGAGACAGTGGGGTCAGATACTGGGCTTCTCTGCCTTGCATGCTTGGTCTCAGTTCATCCTCACGGGAAACCTGGGCAGTAGTTTTAGCCCCATTTTCAGATGAGCAAGTGGAGGCTGAGAGAGGTTCTGAGCATTGCCTGGGAAAACAGAGATTGGAAGTGTCTTAGGACCGGTTGCCTGGAGGAGGTGGGGGGGGTGGGGGTGTTTGGGTTGCTGGGGGAGGGGGTCTTCCAGGGGCCACGGGGACTCCTCCACGGCTCAGGCCGAGCGGGGGGTGGGGGGGGGGGCTGGCTTGCATCTCCTGCCTGCTGTCATTCTTGCCAGGGCTCTGAGCAGACATTGTTGACTCCCTATTCTTGATTCCTGACACTGGTTTGCTCTCGTCTGACATTCTGGGAAGTGTCACTTCCTTATCGGTGACCACGGAGCAGATGGTTGATAACCCTGCTACCCGGAGGGGTCAGACTGTCTTCATTCGAATCTGCCTCCTCCTGGTCCCTGGGACAAATCACTTCACTTCTCTGAGCCTCTCTCTGCTTTTCTGCAAAGTGGGCCCAAACCCAGAGCGTCCCCTCTATCCACTGAGGTCGAGGGGGGTCAGGATCCGCACACAGTAAGTCTCTGTAGTTGTCAGAGTCCTTGTCTTGCGTGTCTCTTGCTAGGCTCCTCATGAAAAGCCAAGGGGGACCCCTTTGCAAAGCGGCCTGCCCGCCCAACCTCGGCGTCCACTTCACAACTCTGCTGCTTGGATGTTTGAGACCACAGCGCCTGCTCAGGAGATGGGGGACTGGGGCCTTGTAGACCTCTTGGAAGTGGCGGGGTGCCTGCAGCCTTGCTGGGGGCCGGGGGGAGGGCGGGGGTGCCCAGGAAGGCCGCTGTGGCTCCCCTGATTCCAGGCTGTTCCAGGCTGTCCTTGGCTGGGCAGGGCCTGGCAGCCCAGAACGCATATGCAAATAGGCCTTTTCCTCAGACTGCTGTGGACCTGTCTGGGCTGTGCTGTCAGAAGTCTGGACTGCGTCGGGCAGATGAGGCCGGTGAGCCCCAAACTCAGTAAAGTCAGGTTTGCCCCCCTGAACTGACATTTTTCAAACAAAAGCACTTTCTTTCTTTTACTTTATTGAAATTTTTTTTTTTATTTATTTTTGAGAGAGAGAGACAGCGCGAGCAGGGGAGAGTCCGAGAGAGAGGGAGACACAAAATCCGAAGCAGGCTCCAGGCTGTGAGCTGTCAGTTCGGAGCCTGATGCAGGGCTCGAACCCATGAACCGCGAGATCATGCCTTGAGTGGAAGTCGAATGCTTAACCGACTGAGCCACCCAGGCGCCCCAAAATCACTTTCTTTTTAAAAAAATTTTTTAATGTTTTTATTTGAGAGAGAGAGAGAGACAGAGTGCAAGCAGGGGAGGAGCAGAAAGAGAGAGAGAGACACAGAATCCGAAGCAGGCTCCAGGCCCTGAGCTGTCAGCACAGAGCCCGACGCGGGGCTGGAACTCAGCAATGCCAAGATCTTGACCTGTGCCGAAGTCGGATGCTTAACTGGCTGAGCCCCCCAGGCGCCCCCAAACAAAAGCATTTTTGCAATTTCCCTCCCGCCGCTCCCGCACCAGTGCTTCCCCTCACCCCCAAGTCCCTGTGTCCGCATCCTGCCCTCCCCCTGCACACCCTGGCCCGTTCCCTCGTTAGATAACCTAGGGAAATCGGGACCTCCGGTGGCCTTTGTATGGGCCCTGTTTACTTTTAAAAGTTTGGATGAAAAATTTGAGCTTCTCAAAATAAGGTGGATTTATTCTCCTGCTTGTGTTTCTTTGTTGGTTTCAAGGGAGGATGGAGTGAGGGTGGTCTGGACCTTGGGAAAAGGCCCTGAATAGGTCTTTTATTAGGGGTGGGATCACTAATAAGACGGCTTTTCCTAAACCCAGCCAGGCCTGGGAGCAAAGGTCAGCAAAAACAATGGGGCGGGTTAGATTAAGCCTCTCTCCCCCCCTCCCCAACCTGACCCTGACCTTCCATCCAGGGCCTTGGGGTGTTGGGCCCCCAGAGGCCCCCAGGCACAAAAGGAAGGCTTGACCCTAAGAGGCTCCCAGGCAGGTGACCCTGGGGAGGGCCAGGGCGTCCCTAGCCCTTTACAGTTTACCAGAAAGAGCTTCCCAGTCCAGACTCTGTTATGCTCAGAGTTCCCAAATGGTCCCATATTGTAGATGGGGAAACTGAGGCTTGGAGAGGAGCTGTGACTTGCTCCAGGTCTCGTGCGATTGCTTGGGGGACCTAGAGTCCCTGTTAGGTCTCCTTCATCAGAGTCTGGGCCTGCCACTCCGCGCGTGCTGCCCCCTGGGCCGGGACGTTTGATCTCTGTCGGGCTAGGAGAGACCCCATAGGAGTCCCCACCAGCCATGGAAGGCCTCCCAGAACTCGGTCCCTGGCAGATGGCCCCAGGGCCTGGGGCATCTCCAGAGGCGAGACTGGTGTAGCAGAGGCGTGACCCTGCTTCCAGGGAAGCTAGACCCGGTGCCTCATTCTGGCTCTTCTGCATTCTCGTGGGACACAGTGTGGCTTGGTGTCGTGGGTGCGGCGCAGGCTTCCGCTCCAGGGGACTCCTTCCTCCCTTCTTGTGTTTTGGTCCCCTGGCTTCTCTCCCAGGCTGGCTTCCCTCTGCCGTGGTGAGCCCACCAGACCCCTCTCGGTGGCCGTGGCCTTGCCTCTGAGCCCCCCAACCCCCGGCACATCGCTTCGCTTGTAATATCGTCCCGGAGCAGGATGGTGAGGAAATCCTCTGCTGCTGGTAATCTGTGTTTTCTGCCCCTGGGATTTTCCGCCCCATGCTTGTCGCTGTCATCAGCACAGAGAGTTGGAAGCCTGGGACCTTAGGCGAGTTCCGGAACCTTTGGGGGCCTCTGACTTCTCATCTGCGAAGTGGGAGGCTGCTACCAGCCTTTGGGTTGAGGGGAGCGGGGGAGGCATCGTGAGGGGTGTGAACCGGAGCCTGACTGTCCTCCACAGGCTAGTCCTCCTCCTCCCGGCTGGAGCACTCACTGCTCCAGGTCCGAGAGCCCTGGTGGGAACCTCACCTTGCCGCCTGCTCTGCGAGTGTGGCTCTCACTGAACCCCTGAGCCTCAGTTTCCTCTCCTGTCCTGAGGATGGTGACACCCTGACCCTACAGCTGGGCCTCCAACGATAGGCTCGGTGGCCTTCCGCTGTCACCCAGACCCCTGCAGGTTTGCCTCCTCGGGGGATGGGATGGGCACGGGGTACGGTGGGGACCCCTGCCACATGCTAGTGAGGACAGCCTTGCACCTGCCTCGTGTCGGAGCCAAGCAAGCCCTTGCCTAGTTGGGCAGAAGGAAGATGGCATTTCAGCAGGCATAAGGCAGAGTGAGGTCTGCAGGTGGGTCTGAACACTGGTGCCAAGAGCCCAGGAGGAGCTGGGCTAGCACTGGGCCTGGACGCCTCCTCCTGTCAACAGAAAGAACTGGAATGTGGAGCCCAGAGAAGGAAAGCCGTGGGGCCAGGGTACTGTTGCCGTGAGGCAGGGAGTGCTGTCAGCCCAGGGGGTTGGTGCTGTGTCCGGTCCCTGGGGACAGAGCCCCAGAGCTGCAGCCACCCAGCCTTCGGCGCCCATGGAGAAGAGGCCCACAAGGTCCGGGAGGACCCTGTTGCCCTGGAGGTGGGCAGCCCCCCAGCGGGGGAGGAGTGTGGGCAGCAGCCTGGAAACCGGTGAAGGGCCTTCCTGACCTCGCTGCAGCAAGATAGCCCAGACAGCTCCGGGGATGTGGCTGTGTGAGCCGGGAACAGCGAGGAGGAGACGGGAGCAGAGTAGTCAGAGGCGGAAGGGCGGGGCCGGGTTGTTGAGAGAGTTTGCCCTTCAAGCAGGAAGGGCGACATGGGCACACGTTTATTGAGCGGCTCCTCTGAGTTATGGGTGCCACGCACACAGTGATTCATGTGGGCTGGCTTGGGGCGTGGTGACTCAGGAGCATTAATCCGATGGCTGTCATGCCCGGGCTGGGGACAGCAAGGGAGGAAGCCTGGAGCCTCCAAGGTGGCCGTGGGGATCGTGGCCACAGGAGAGAACCTGCAGGTTCTCAGACCCGGCCCGTCGGCTCCAAAGCCCTGTCCCCCCAGCCCCAGTCTTCCTCCTTGTGACTTGTAGGGTCAGGCAGTCCTGGGCTGGTGGCGGCTTGCTCTCTCTTGTCTGCGCTCTCGTCCTGTATCTGCTCACGGAATAGTCACAGCCCCTGCCACTCTCTGCCCACGCCTCCAGCCTGGGTGCCCAGGAGCTGAGCGGGGATGACACTGGGATTTCAGAGCTGGAAAGTAGGGGACCATCTCCCCCGAGCAGGATGGGGAGGGCGCCTGGGTGCTGTCCCCCAAGGTTTTGTGACAGAACAAAGCTTGTCTGCTAAAGGGATGCGATGCTCCTCTGATGGTGGAAGGCCAGGAATCGTCCCCCTCCTAGGAAGCTTCTAGACCCGCTGCTGTCACACATTCCCTGGCTGTTGTCCCCTGCCCCCAAAGGGTGGGGGAGGGTTCTTGGGCAGGTTTGGAGCTGGGTCACCCAGTCGTGGCGGATGGCTGCTCTTGAACGAGTCACTGCAGTGGTCTCCAGCTCTCCGGGAGCAGGGCAGAAAGCTCAGGACTTTTATTGACTTGGGCTCACCCTGTGTATGATGTTTGAACAGAAGTGCGGAGCACTGTGGATTCTATATTTTTTTATTTATTAAAATATTAAAAAATTTAAAAAATGTTTTTATTAAACATTTTTTTAAATGTTTATTTTCAAGAGGAGGGGGGCAGAGAGAGAGAGAGAGAGAGAGAGAGAGAGAGAGCGCGGAGCGGGAGACACAGACTCTGAAGCTCCTGGAGCTCCAGGCTCTGAGCTGTCAACACAGAGCCCAACATGGGGCTCGAACCCACGAACTGTGAGATCATGACCTGGGCTTAAGTCAGATGCTTAACTGCTTAACCGACTCAGCCACCCAGGCACCCCTGTGTATTCTGTAAGAGGGGAGCAGGAGAAAGGGAGGGGATGTTGCTACGGAAAGATTTGCAAGCAGACCACCAACAGTCAACTCTGGATCCCTTAGGGAAAGCTCGTCAGAAAAGGCCTGAAGAAATGCCCAACCCAGGGACTTGGGGAGGGTGGTGGTGGTGCAGGTGCAGTGGGAGGGGCTTCACAGATCCCACCTGCCCCAGCACGCCCCACCCCCCAGCCCTGCGCTCCCCAGTCACCCTCCACCCCACCCCAGCCCCTCTGTCCCTGCTGCCACTCCGGGACTCTCCCCTGCTCCGTTCTGCTTGTGCTAACCTGCTGCACCTGATCTCAGCCACTCCCTCTGCTGAGCTTCGAGCACCCTGAAGAGGTGGAAAGCCCAGGGCACTTCTGGGGACTGAAAGGGACACGATGACAAAAATAATCATACCAGGCAAAGAGGGCCACCTGGGCACATGTAGCCTGGCAGGTTCCAAGGGCTTGTGGACTGGAGCTACGGTCCCACCCTCTCCCCCACCCCCACACATGACCCTGTGTGACTCGCTGCACCCCCTCTGAGCCTTTTCTTCGGCAAAGCTGGGATCCCGGGGGGGCCCCAGCAGGGCTTTTCCTTGCTGTGGGAGCCAGGAGGCTCCTAGCACCGCCTGAGGCATGTCGAATTCCACTCAAAAGACAGTTTTGGAACCTGCCCCTTTGTGCCAAGGCTGTGAGTCAAGAGCACCAGAGCCCTGGCCACACAGGCTCTGAGATAGACAGATGAGGGACTGAGGGCCCCAGCTCCCGCGTGGCTGAGCCCCGGGGCGGGTCCCCTTCCCTTCCAGCTCTCCTGCGGTGCCTTAGGACTCCCGGGTGGTTTGTCAGGGGTTTCCGGCTTTCCCAGGCGCGGCATTTCCTCCTGAGATACCATCAGCCGCAGATGCCCTGCGCGCTTAACGACGGCTTGTGTAGGGAGGGGAAGACCCTGCAGTAAACGCACACGTTCGTTCTAAGAAGCACCTCATCTTGTAACAGGGAAGGGAAGACGGTCATCTTCGAATTCAGGAAATAACAAATGGCAAAGGCCTCTGGCTGATGAGGAAGCCAGAAGGAAAGGGAAACAGACCCTTGTCATCCGTGGCCCCGTCAGCCGACGTGCCCCCACATCTGGGGATTTGGGGGCACAGTGTATATCACCCAGCACCGCTCCGTGAATCGGGCAACACAGAGTCAGCGGCTCCGGCCCACTTCTGTCCCTACTGTGTGCACGTTACCTTCCTCTCTCCAGGCCCTCATTTTCTCACTCTTGAGATGGGGGGCTTGGGTGGACTGTGCTGAGGGTCCCGGAGCCCCCAGCCTTCTCCGGCCACCTGTCTCTGTTTCTGCCATAGACAGAGTCACAAGGGCAGGGCCTTCTGCCTGTCTTCGGTCATCTTTGTGGTTCTGTGCCATGCCTGGTGGTCGGGGCTCAGCCTGGGGGCAGGCCTCAGAGTCGGGCACCCGGGGTGATGGAGGGGACCCGCCCAGCCCTGGCTGAGGCTGCGACGCTTGCCCGGCCAGCCTCATTCGTGAGGGGCCGATGGAATTACCTGCCCTTGCCATCTGATCTCCTCTGCTGAGACTAGGTAACAGGGTTTGGCGCTGGGAGACGGTGCTGGGTCCCAGTGCCCTGGTGTGGGGTGTGCTCGGGACAAGGGCCACCTGTCTTGGACTTGAGGTTGCTCTGTGTGGCAGGCCTGTGTCTGCCTGGTCCATAGCCTTCTCCCTGCAGTGGGTGCTCGGTGCATCGGGGAGGGGCCCGGAGAGGGGGAGCCCGTACGCGGTGACCCTCTTGTTGCTTTAAACACACTTTGGCCACCTGCCCTTTTCTCCCCCCACCTCCGTATTTCCTCCTTTTGGCACCAAATGGCCTTTAGTTACTTTAGGAAAACAAACAAACAAACAAAACTCCCCACCGAGAATGGGGGCTCGCAAACTCTCCTTTCCCTGTTTCCCTTAACAATTTACTAAAAATACACAGTTGCCTTTACCAGTGGTTCCTAACTGTGGCTACAATATTAGGTATCGCTCGGGGAACTTTAAACAATGAGGGTGCCTGGACCTGCCCCCAGGGATGGGCACCGTTGGTTCTGGAGGCTTTGGGGGTCGTGCAGGCTTCCCTGGGCGTTCTGCTGGGCAGCCGGGGCCGCTGTGGGGAGCTCGGGAGAAAAGCCACTGGGTCTGCTGCGGCCTCCAAGCTTTCGCTGGCCTGTCAGCAGGTGGGCCAAAGGCGGGCGCAGCCCCACGCTGGGGCATCGCAGAGCCTGGCCCAATGATGGTACGGGGAGGCTGGCGGCAGTTCCTGTTAGCAGGAAGGGACAGAAGGGCCTGTTCGGGTCTCCCCTCGCTGACCTTTGCTGCGTGATTGCCCGCGGGAGCGGGGGTGGGAGGCTGCCTGGCAGGAGTGGGAAGCTGGCTTTGAACCTGAATGTGCATTTCCAGCCCTGGACGCACCTGGCCGGCTCCTCCCCTGCTCCTGTATCAGGCTGCCAGGCGTGGCCTTCAGCACCCCCGTTGTGGGGTGCTGGCCCACCCCAGACGGGCTGGGGGGGTCCTTATTAGGCTGCATTCAAGGGGACAGACAGATGCAGGCAAGGCCTGTGGCACTGACACTGCTGCTATGGAGAAGCGGCGACCCATTTCCAAAAATAGCCCATCCTCTGTCAGGGGAAGCGTCTTTGTCTCCCCAAATCAGTCTTTCCGTCTCCCGGGCTGTAAGGCAATAAGGAGGCGCTCTCTTGTCTTGGAATCAGAGGCCCCCCGAGCCCCCGCCCCCCACAAGGGCCTGATTGTGCTCGGGCCCAGAATGTGCCCGCCTGTCCCCAAGCGAGTGCGCAGGGCTCCTCTGCCTAATGCGCCCGCTCTGGGAGTGGCCCTTTGTGGTGGGTTCCGGCCGCGCCGCCGGTGCCAGAGCTCTCAGAAGGCTCCATTTCCCGGCCGCCCAGCGTCCCTCATAGCTCCGGGGACAATGGGACGCTCCCCGGCCTGCCCTTTCTCCTTTTTATGTCTTTTTCATATTTTCTGGAATGCGCACACTCCACTTCTATACCTGGACAGAAAAATTAAAAGCAGTGAGTTTGTCCCTGCCCCAGCACCGTCTGTCTGTCTGTCTGTATGTCTGTCCTGGCCGGCCTGGAGGGCGCCCTCCACTCTCCCTCCTTTCCCAGCCCCTCCTGTGGGACCTCCCTGCACCATTGTCTCCTTCCTCTTGTGCTCCTTCCCCTGCAAACAGGCTCATGTTTCCTTGTCCAAAGCAGTAAACAAAATCCTCTCCCTTCTGTCATCCTGCCCCCCCTCCCCC
>PJEM01007023.1:0-63503 GCA_004023845.1 Helogale parvula | reverse complement strand
CCTGTTCTTTGAGTTTGAGTCCCTTCCTCCCTCACCCGCGTACCTCACCGGAGGCCACTCTGCTCTGAGGTTTCCTGGCCTGAGCCCGAGCTGTGCTGGCCACGAGTGACAGCTTCAATTCCATTTAATTAAGATTAAGTACCATGGAAAGTTTCACTTCCCGAATCACATTAGCCCCCGCAAGTGCTTCACACCTGTTGACAGTGCAGAAAAGGAATATTTCCATCATTCCAGAGAGTTCTCTTGGGCAGGGCTGGTCCAGACAACTCCTTGCTGGGCCATATGACTTTTCCCTTGTCCCCAGAAGGAAGCGCCGATGCCTGAGCGTGGTGGTGGGGCTCCCTCCTGTCCCCCCTCTGCATGCTTCAGGCCAACCATGGGCCCTTAGGGCTGCTGCAGGCGGCATGGCCCTTTCCTACGTCCTGTACCCACCCAAATCTCGCCCTTTCTCTGAGGCTTGGGGCAGCCCCTGGAGGTGGCCGGTCGTGGGATGTGTGACCAGCTGCGCTTGTGTACTCGGAATCCTCGAGCCAGGCTCCTGGTGGTGGCCATGCCGCCCTGGAAGCCACTTGGGCTGGTGGCCTTACGTGTGGGTTCACACGCATGTGCAGGAAACCCAAGCCCCGAGAGGCCACACGGCTCCAGGGGGCCCTGGAGGTCTCCGCTGCAGCACGTAGCCGCCAGCTCCTTATCCTCAAAATGAGGCCAAGAGGCCTGCAGGAGCAGAAAACAGAGAAAATGGCTTTTAAAACAGTGGGGTGGGGCGGGGCCGGGTGGGGCAGGGCAGGGCAGGGTGGCCGAGTGGAATGGACTTAGGCCAGCCGTCACCTCCTCTCCCCTCCCCTCCTCGTGGGGAGCTTTCTGGAGAGGCTGCACACCTGCCCTGGCCCGGTTGTTACCAAATATGGGTGTGGCTTCCCTCTGCCCTTTGAGCTGTTGGTTCCCAAGGCTGTGCCCGTGGCCGTGGCCGAGCCGGTAGTAGGCAGCCTCATCACCTTGCCTCTTGGGCTTTAATGAGCTGCCTGTGTCCAGCTGTGGGCCATTCCCGCAGCCAGTCCCTGGCGGCTGAGACCACACGTGCCACCCCTGGGGTTGGTCCCATGGCTCGCCGTGCCTCCTGGTGCCCTTGCCACTGAGCCCGCTGGTGTGTGTGTAAGGGGGGTGCTGGTGGCCACAGCGGTATTGGTGAGACGGCAGCAGGATGGAGCTCTCTCCCTTGTCCCCTGCGAGGGCCTCACCCTGGGAAGAGGGGATGATGTTCTGGCTTTTCTGACCTTGGGGGTTGGGGGGTCAGAGGAGAGCCCCTAGTGAGCCGTCCTACTCTGGTAATGCAGACCGCTCCGGTGATCGGGGCACCCTGGCCATGCTCCCTGCCCTTCCCCACCCGGCCCCCCCCTCTGAGGGTGGTTGAGCCTGGTGCTTTTCATCCTGCCCCTCCCTCCACAGAGACCTTAATCCCCTTCTGCGGAGTTAAGACCTTGCTCCTGTGAGTGCCAGGCTGGCTGTGGATGGTGTGATCCACTCCCCAGTGTGCGATGCCGACGTGCTGTGGGAGACACACATGACAAGACCCCTGGTTTCTGGTGCAGCCCAAGATCTGAGCATGAGGGAGGGTGGAGGCCCTCCCGGCTGCTGCCCTCTTGTTCCCTGGAGCTTTGGCCCAAGCAGGCGCCCTGGAATGTGCTGGCCCAGGGCTTTATTTTAGGGGAGAGATGCCTCCTCTGGCCCCTCAGCAGCCCCCGCTGCCTTCAGGATCAGCTTTGGCGTCCCCTCTGTGCTGACCTGTCCGTAGGCGCATTCACCAGTGTCCACGGCGGGTTCAGGAGCCCCCCGGGCCCCCAACAGGATTGTGTCCTCATGCATTTTTCCTGGGACATGACCTGTAGCTTGTAGAGTGCCCCACAGCCCAGGAAAGACCAATAACCACAAGTAGAGGGTTAGGGACGTTTCTCCGTGAAATTTTCAACAACAGCAACAAAAAGGTAAGCGAAGTGCTCTATTGTGGTCAGGAAACTGCACGCAGGACACAGAGGTGCCGGGTGAGGCGTAAAGGTCTTTCTGAGATGACCGCACTCACACCCGGCAGGTTTGTGTCTGTCGTCTGGCAGGTGTGGATGGCCAGCTCTGTGTCCCCGCTGGGCGCCCTCCGTCTTTAGAGGCCCTGTGCCTCCTTCCTGAAACTGTTGGTGTTGATGTGTTAGGATCGTGTGGATGTCTTCCTGTAAATCTTTTCAGCTTCCTGGACTTCTCCCTCCTTGTTTTTTCCTTTCTGCCCCGATTTCTACCCATTTTCCCTGAGCCTCAGTTTACCCATCTGTTCAATGAGGCAGTCTGACCAGGTCCTCAGAAACTCAGAGGGCCTGGAAGGCCTTGGTGAAGTTCAAGGTGCCTGGGTCAACTCTGAGCATCAGCCTCGCCCGTGAGGCTGCCCTGTGGTTTGTCTGTCTGTCTGTCTGTGTTCTGCTGCTCTGGGGCCTGGAGGACCCATAGTGGCCCAGTTTCTAACCTCAGGCCCTCTGTGCAAGTGCTTGCCCGAGTGGGGGAATGATCTGACCCAGAATCAGGAGGTGACAGCCAGGAGGGATCATTTGCCACCCCCTCCCCCCCAAGGCCTCACTTTCCCAGCCTGTCCTCCTATGGGTCTCACGTGCCGCGGCCCCGAGGCTGCCAGGCACAGCAGTCATTGCCAACAAGAGCAGAATAAACACGGGAAAGTCTTCGAGTTCTCTTCTATTCAGTTGCAACCTTGATCCCTCCTCCCTCCTCCTACAGACCAGGCTTCTGGTGCCTTTTGAATAGGTCTGCAGGCTCCCTTTTTCTCTGGCTAAATATACATGCTTTGGTGTCTTGTTTGCCTTAATGGGAATGCCAGGCTTGGAAGCCTCCAGGGGAGGCCCAGGAGGGAGGAGGAGGTGACTGGGGCGCCGCACTGACCCGGCCAAGGACGCTTGACTTTGAAAGGTGGTAATTTACTTGCGTGCTGGCTGGCGTTTTCTGCATCCTGGGTACCAGCGGGGTGAATGGGCTCTGCGGGGAGGGGGCAGTCCTGTACCCATCTGAGATGCTGTCTCCCCAGCACCATCCCCGCTTGCCCCTTGGGGGTTCTCTGATTGTCAGCTGGAAGAAACAGGAAGGGGGGTCCAGTGGGTGGGTGCAGCGACGAAGCCTGGGCCTCAGGGCGTTGAGGGAGGCGTTAGGGGAGGGGTGACCAGGAGAACCAGGAGGCCGGAGCGGAGATAGACAGGGCACTGGGCCGGCTCGCCGGGCTCTCCCTGCAGATGAGGAAGCTGAGGCTCACCACGAGCGTGACGGGCTTGCTTATTTGTGGCGTAGGTGTTTTTGAGGCAGCCTGTGGCGTGGGGCTCCCGGCCGGGGTGACTGCCCGCTGCCCTGTCCTTCCGCATCTGGGAATGAGCCTTCGGGGGATGGGACCAGCCTGCTGCAAGGACAGGGGAAGAGGGGTGGGCAAGGAGACCCCCGGCCACAGGGAGGGGGCTCTGGTGCAGGTGCCCTGCTCAGCCAAGACGACCTCCCGCAGAGCCAGGTGCCCCCGGGGGCACCTGGACTGCCAGGCCACCTCCACCACGCAGGCCCCATGGCTGCTCTAGTCTGGATAGGGGGGCCCTCAGGGGAGCGGTGAGTGGCATTCGGATTTGTTGAGGCACTTGGAGGGGGCACAGGCCCTCCCTGCCCCTCCCTCTCCCAGCCCCTTCCTTCCCCGGCTCTGCTGCATCACCTGTGAACCAGACCCTTGGGTTGGGGCCCTCCAAGGCCACCTCATAGGGACGGAATAAATCCAGGTGCAGCCATTCTGGTTTTTCCTTTCCAATAGATAAGGAAGCTAGCAAACGCAGCCTGCGTCAGAGACCCAGAATGGGACGTAGTTCCGACCATTAACGTCACGTGATGCAACTTTCTGGTCATGATTTGTGGAGGACCAGGTGGAGGACAGTCTTGGGCGGGGGGGGGGTGGCGAGCAGCCACACTAGGGGTGTCTGGGCTGGCGGAGTCCTGAGACACGGGTCTCTCCCGAAACAGGTGACTGTGTCCGATCACACGCCCCAGCGCCCTTTCTTCCTGTCCTCAGTTTGTATCTTTTTTTTTTCCCTAAAGTTTATTTGAGAGAGAGAGAGAGTGAGCAGGGGAGAGGCAGAGAGAGGGAGAGAGAGAGAATCCCAGGCAGGCTCTGCACTATCAGCACAGAGCCTGATGTGGGGCTCGAACCCACAAACTGTGAGACTGTGACCTGAGCCGAAATCAATAGTCAGACGCTTAGCTGACCGAGTCACCCAGGCACCCCCAGATTGTATCCTTCTAGTTCGCGGGGGGAGGAGGCCTCCAACAGGCCTGGGGTGTGGCCTCACCTTGGCAAGTCATAGGTGAGGTGGTGATTCGGTTCCAAGCCGGCACCCTGGGGTCTGTGCCATGGGAGGGGTTCCTGAGGAAGGGTCCCCACGCCTGAGCTCGGGTCGTGGGTCCACCTCTGTGACCCTAGACAGGTCGAGCAAACTGCCATGCCTCAGTTCTCCGCCTCCGTTCGATGGGTGACTGTCCGTTCCCTCCACGGGCTGTTGGGGACAGCACAGCGGGGTGCGTCGAGGGCAGCAGCAGCGCTCACAGACACTCTGTGCTTTCTGCACGTTCCCTCGCGTGACGCCCGAGAAGCCAGGGCACTTCCGTTTTTCCATTTGACCAGAGGAGGAAACTGAGGCCCAGCGAGCTTCATCAGGCTGAGGGCCAGTGTAGAAAGGGGCAGAGCTGGGATTGGACGCCCAGCCCTGTGGCTCTGGGGCTGCGTTCCCACCACGACGCCGTCAGTCACTTTTCCCCATTTATTATAGGGAACTTAGAATGATCACCTTGGGCCCCAGCACCCAAAAGGCCTCTGGGAGCCACGGAGATGCGGTTGGGGGGGGGGGGACAGGATCGGTAATTGGTGCGTTTCGGCACCTCCCACGGGGGGACTGGCTGGTTAAATGGGCTTGTTAAGGAGACAACCGGGACATTCTAGTTTCTGGTGCAGTTTTTCTCTTCTCCGTGGGCGCTGGGGCGGCTGCGCGGACTGGAAGGTGGAGTACGGGCAGGACACTGGCTCCGGAGCCACGCAGCCCATTACAGGTTTCTCCTGGTGCATCATGTGCCCCAGATGTCATCTCTGCCTTCGGCTTGACCTGAGATGCACAGTCCTCCGAATTTATCCTGCGATCCCCTGCCAGGGGCCCTGGGAGGCCAGCACATCTGCTGCTGTGGGAGCCCCACTGGGGCTGGGAGGGGGTGTGTGCAGGGGGGGAGGGCGGGATGTCCCCGCGCTCCGGGCGCCTCTCCCATCATTCCCGGCAAACCTCTGCAGCCGCCGGCTCACCTGATCCTTGCAGGCCCCCACCCTTCCCCTGATTTACCACCGGTGGAGACACACAGTCCCCTCCTCCTCTGAAGAATCTGTTGCTCGTCGTGGAAAGCTTGGAAGACACCGGGAGTCTCGGAATTGAAATTTAAAAATCATCTCTAATCCTGTCCTTTGGAGAGATCTGACGTTAGCATTTTTTGCTCTGTTTCCTGGATCAGGAAACGCTGGTTCTAAAGAGAGCTCTAGACACCTCTTTCTTTAGCTGTTTATTTTGAAATGATTACAGCCTCCCAAGAAGTTGCAAAAGCAGCAGAAAGGGCTCCCATCCCCCCAGGGGTGACATTACAGCCTGTCATTGAAGCAGGACAGTGACATGGGCGCAACATGGCGGCTAGACACAGATCTTATTTTCTTTTTCAAAAATTTTTCTAATGTCTTATTTATTTTTGGGAAAGAGACAGAATGCAAGCAAGGGGAGGGGCAGAGAGAGAGGGGGACCCAGAATCCGAAGCAGGCTCCAGGCTCCCAGCTGTCAGCCCAGAGCCCGACGCGGGGCTCGAACTCACAAGCCGTGAGATCATGACTTGAGCCGAAGTCGGGCACTGAACTGACTGAGCCCCCCAGGTGCCCGGACACCTATCTTAACTCAGACGGCCCCTGCTTTTACCCACACTCGTTTTTCTCTGCGTGTGTAGAGTTTTATGAGATTTCATCACACAAGTAGAGTTGTCCCACTTTTAAAAAATAAACTTTGCTATTTGCAACCATTTTCAGATTTACAGAATCATTGAGCAGATAAAGTTCCGTACCCTTGCGCCTCGTTTCGCGCCCCGCTGTGAGCTTCCTGCAGTAAGTTTCTTGCCCCTTTGTTGCAAGCAATGCATCGGTACTGACCCATTAGTATTAACGAGGTTTCCTTAGCTTCTACCTCCTGTCCTTCGATGCAGAATCCTATCCAAGACACCATTTTTAAAAAACGACTTGCCACAGGGGCGCCTGGGTGGCTCTGTCGGGTAAGCGTCCGACTTTAGCTAAGGTCATGATTTCCATGAGTTCGAGTCCTGCATTGGGCTCTGTGCTGACAGCTCAGAGCCTGGAGTCTGCTTCAGATTCTGTGTCTCCCTCTCTCTCTGCCCCTCCCCTGCTTGTACCCTGTCTCTCAAAAATGAACAAACATTAAGAAAAATAAACCGATTAGCCACGTAACATTCCTGCAGTTGGTAATCTCAACTTTTTCTACGGGAGATGTTGATTCCGTCTTACTGCATCGTGGACTGGTGCTGGAATGTGTCTCTGCCCCACTCCTTCAGTTGTATGGACCCTCCCCCCCCCAGCCTTCTGCCTGCTGGGGGCGGGGAACTTCGGGAGGGATGCTGTGCTCCATCCTGGCTTCTTCGGTCACATCAGTCTGTCCTGCAAGGTGGTCCTAGGGGCCGACCCGGCACAGTCTTCCCTGTGAGGAGGGGACAGCCGCGGAGGAGGCAGACAAGCCTCTCCCAGCGGCCCCGAGGCCCCCGGGGTCCTGTGTTTGCCCTCCTGGGACGCGTCACCCGGGACAGCTGAACCTTCGTGAACACGAGGGCGTGTGTCTGTGACGACTGGACGAGGTCACATGGGGGCAGAGCAGGGCGGTGGGATGGGGGGCGCGGAGGACGAGGTTATACCACACGGCTCTGCCCGCACTGGCCCCGTGATCTTGCAGGAGTCCCACCACCTCTGTGAGCCTCAGTTTCCCCTGGGGAGACCAGGCTCGCTCAGAGGTGCTTCACAGCCTGTCGAGAGAAGCGAATGAGGGTTTGTTTGCAAAGAACAGCAAGAGCAACTCAGTTACTGTCACTACTGGTGGACGGTCATGGTTGAGAACACAGGTTTTATTTTAGTATTATTATTTTTTTAAATGTTTATCTTAGCGAGTGTGCGTGAGTGGGGAGGGGCAGAGAGAGGGAGAGAGAGCATCCCAAGCAGGCTCTGCACTGTCAGCTTGAACCCATGAACCGACCCGAGCTGAGATCAAGGTTGGAGGCTCAACAGACTGAGCCACGCAGGTGCTCTGACATGACAGATTTTAGATTTCGAGACGGAGCAGCCTTTTCTCTGCCCAGCTCCCGTGTCCCCCCGAGCAGCCCACGGATTGCTCAGTTAAGAATAGCTACTCAAATCTGGGGCCATTTCCCAGGGGTCGTGGACCCCGCCCCTCCGTGGCCTTTCTGGGCCAGGCCGCCAACAGCGGGTCCTGCCGCCAGGATGTTTCTCTGGAAGGCCGTTGAGAAATCCCTCTGGAAATCCGCCTTTGGCTCTGGGGCAGGCAGGCGAGAGAATCGAAGACAATGGGGACCGTGAAACAAAAGGCACAATTGTTGGGGCCGTCTGGGCAGGGTCAGTGGATGCCCTGGGCCGGGGCGGGGTGGGCAGACCCATGGGCAGGTCACTGGATTTCTGCCCACCCTTAACTCGTTTTGCCGAAGGGGAGTGGTCCCCAGACCTGGGGCCAAGGAGCCGTACCCTGTCTTCCCACTGCGCAGAGCTGGTGTCACTTCTGCACAGCCTGACCGCCCACCTTGGCTGGGCTGTCACTCTGCTGAGCACGGTGCTGTGGGCACACCCGTGTGGCTCCGCGGCCGCTGGTACTGGCTTTGCTCCGTCCATCTCGGTGCCAGGCTTTCGCCCTCCCACATCCACCCTCTGCTCCCGCTTCCTGGAGCCAGCCTCCCAGCCGGCCTCCCCACCTCCGGGATTGTCCCCTCCTCCACCCCTGACTCTGCCCTTCTGGAATATTCTTCTTGAAATGTAGCCTCTGCCCTGCCCCCACCCCTTGCAGGGACCCTCGCCTCCACATGGAGTTCGGGCTCCTGGGGAACAAAGTTGAAGGTGCTCCGGGTTCTGACCTGGACTCTATTGCCACACCCTCTCCCACCTCTTCTGGAAGCTTCTGGGACCCCAGGCCCTGAATACCGTCCAGGCACTTCCACACCCTGTGCTTGGCTGTGGTTGTCTTCTTGCTGACCTCCAGCGCCCTTCCCCTTCCTCGCTCTTGCCTCGCCTGAAAAATCCCGCTTGTTTGCAAGTTCTGGCTGAGATGCCACTCCCTCTTCACATTTCCCCTCCCCCAGAGTCCAAACAACCCCTCTTGCTGTCACCTGCAGGGTATGGATCCGAGATGTGTTTCATTCTGTCCAGGCTGTGGCCGTTTCAACAGCAGCCTCTGCCACGCATTCTGAGTCGGTGTTGTTCCCTCACTGTCGCTGGTCAAGGACCCGGTGGTGGCTGTTCGCCCAAGGGCCACACCCGGCTCCCCCGCCCCGTGGCTCTGGGCACCTGCGTGGCTGGGTTCCTGGAAGTGTGACTCTCCAGTGGCGGCCCCGGAACATGAGGCCAGGATGAGTCACCCCAGTGAGTCGCTCCGAGTGCGTGTGGTTCTTAACAGGGGGCACCGCTGGGGTCACGCCCCAAGCCCTGCCTCATGCCGCTGGCCCTGCTGTGGGATACCCACTGCCCTGCTGTGGGACCGAGCAGGATGGGGCTGCGGCGGAGGGGGGGGGGAGGGGGGGGCTGGCCTCTGGTGGCTTTGGGGCAGACAGTCTGAAGCCTTCTGTGCCTCAGTGTCCCCATTAGAGAGATGAAAGTGAGGTCAGGAGAGGCGACAGCAGGTGCAGGCTGGCCTGTGAGCCCCTCCTCAGCCCCTCAGTGGGGTGGGGGTGGACAAGGCCTGAGAGTCACCAGGCAGTTGGGCTCCGTCCCACCATGACCTGCCTTCAGCCATCCGAGACAAGCATCCTTGCCCCTCGGGGCGGCTCTGTCCCCTGCCTCTCGCCTGGGCTGTTTGGGGCTGGGTTCTGGGAAGACTCAGAGGATGGAGGGGATGGCTCGCTGCCCCTGGACGTCTGGAGCATCCCAGGCCCTTCGTGGGTGCCCTGTGGGTCCTGTGGGGTGAGCTGGCAGGAGCCTGGGGTCAGGGGCTCCCCTGCCTCCCCCAGTCCCCGGTTCTCAACTGTGGAGCCGCCAGCCTCTCCGATGAACTGAGCTGCTGACTATGACCCAGGAGGCTGAGGCGAGGGGTGCGTGGCCTCTGACCGGGCTCCCCGCGAACCGGGCCCCAGCTCTCTCTGGCCTGCCCTATGCCCAGTGCCCGGGGTGGGGCAGGAGCGAGGGATGGGTCCCTGGGTTATAGGCGGGCTGAGGAGGAGACTTGGGGGAGGCGAGGGGTGGGGCAGTGTGTGTGTGTGTGTGTGTGTGTGTGTGTGTGTGTGTGACACGCACAGACTGTATGAGTTTGTGAGAGAGAGTGTGTACATGACTGTGAGTGTGTGTGTGTCCACAGCCTGGACCCGTCCCCTTCGGCCACGTTCGATGGCTTCAGAAGCCGCCGTCCCCACAGCTTCTATTTTTGGTTCTCCCTTCAGCGGAACAGTCACAACCGCGGGGCCACTGGCGTGACGTGGCGTTTAGCACGTGTGATGGGGAGAGCGGACGCTTTCATTTCTTTTAATATCGACGCTGTTCCCCTGAGCTCCTCCGAGGAGCTGGCTTCCCTCAGCTCTTTCCCAGGGCATTGAACACTCTGCTGGGCCGTTTGCACCCACGGAAGGTTCTAGGTGACATGTGGTGCTCAAGGTGCCCCCTGCCCCCCCTCCGGTGGTCCCCGCGGAGTGTGTGGAGGGTGACCCCTCCCCCACCCCATGCTGGGGTGTCGGGAGCCCCTTCCTCTGTCATGCGTGTGAAGCCCCATTGCAGGGGAGGAAACTGAGGCCTGGAGGGAGCTGCCCCGGGAGCGTGGAGCCCCAAGGTGGCCCTGATTCCAGTGTGTGTTTCCCCCCGAGATGGTGTCCGGGGGACACCGACCAACGAGACGTAGACGGGGAGGGTGTGGGCGCCCACAAGGTGTCATCCTTGCCAGAGCTTCCCTGGGGCGGAAGCCTGGACCTGAGGGGCCGGTGGAGGAGGAGACGCCCTGGGGGGTGTGCAGGGGAGGCCCGGTGACTTCCCATCCTGCCACCGGCTGTCTGGGCACATTGTCTCCGCTGCTGGCCTCCTTCTGCTCAGCTGTCAGCGGGGCTCAGAGACACAGGTGGAGCCGTGTGGGTCGGGGATGCTCACCCGCACGCCGCCGGTTCTCAGACGGGGCTGCTGCTGTTCACTCATCAGGTTTATTAAGGGCCCCGCACAGGGGTGGTGAGCAAGATGCAGACTCGGGACCACGTAGGAGACGGGCTAGGAGTGTTGTGTCTGCAGAGGCTGGATCCAGCCCAGCTCGGGGCAGGTGCATCCACCCCCCCGTGTGAGGTCTTCCTCTGACACGCGGGGCCTCTGGCTGCAGAGCTGATGGGGGAGCGGGGCCCCTGGGGCACATGGTTATTGGTGCCCCCCTTTGCACCCAGGTAGGCTGGGTGGGGTGGGATGGCTCATCCGTGGGTGCTAGTAGGTGCTCTGATGAAGGCATCTGGGGTGGTGGGGTGGGGGATGGGGAGGGAGGCATGAAGAGTTGCTGACTTGCTGTGTTTCCTCGGGCATGTGGCCTATCCTCTCTGAGCCCTGATTCCCTGCAGAGTGACTGACAGTCCCTGCCCCTGGGTCCCCAAGGTGTGTAGGGGTGAGAAGATCGTAGACCTGGCCGAGGCCAGGCACATGTTTGGCGCCTTCCGGGCAGCCCACATCGGGAGCTCTGTTCTCACAGGTTGGAGGGGAGCGGGTGTGGGTGGAATGTGAGGTTCCCACATGGGCTGCAAGCCGGCCCTGCGACCGTTGTACCTCACACGCCCCCATATCCCCATGTCAACGTGGACTCGGCTTCCTTTATTTATTTTGTACTGTTATTTTTTTTTTTACAGTTTATTTATTTATTTTGAGAGAGTAGGGAGCATAAGTGGAGGAGAGGCAGAGAGAGAGAGAATCCCAAGCAGGCTCCCTGACACAAGGCTTGACCTTGGGAGGATGACCTGAGCCGCAATCAGGAGTCAGACCTCAGCCACCCAGGCGCCCATTGGCTTCCTTTTAATACTCCCAGATCTCACAGGTTCTTGCAGGGAGGCTGTCGGGCCAGGGAGGCGGGTCCCACCGGGGAGCTTCGTGGCGTGCACGTGGACAGCCCCATCCTGTCCCCGGGCGGGCGTGTTACCAGGCAGAGCTGGGGGTGAGCTTCCTGGACCAGCGTGGTCCCCTCCAGAGCAGGAAGGGCTGTGGCGCTCGGTGGGGAAGACTGATTCGTACTGAGGCAGCTAGGAACCCTACCGAACGTCACAGTGTGATCCTTCTGCCCCTTCGATGTGCCCTCAGCCCCTTTGTGGGACTGTGGTTTCTGTTTGGGGATGGAGGGAGATGTGACCGTCAGTCTGGCCATCCCCATGAGAGGCATGGGGGCAGGGCAGGAATGGGGGGGGGCGATCATCTCTGCTCACAGGTGTCTGATGTGGCCCAGAGGGTGACTCACATTCCTGATATCCACCCCGGGCCCCCGGCTGGCGCCCACGGAACACAGACTGCCTGTGAGGGTCGGCCCGTGTGCCAGCATGCCCGTCAGTCCTGGGCGTCCCAGGGTGGGCTCTTTGTTCCAGAAGCTGCCTTCCCATCGGTTCTGTTTTCTCTCTGCACGTCTGTGACTGTCCCGGCCACCCAAGGCCGGGCCACGCAAAGCCTGGTGTGGGCACACCTCTTCGGCCCGTCCCCGGCAGCCTGCTGCAGGGCCTGTAGCTTGGGGGTTTGTGTGGGGCGCAGCTCAGGGGGCCTGAAGCAGGTGGGACACGTGGTCTGCCACTTCGTTGTCCATTTAAGGGTCTCCTGGACAGCATGTGTGAGCACTACGCAGTGATTCCCAGGTGCCGGCGCCTGCAGGGGAGTGGCTGGGGCCCCACACCCTGGTGGCCCCTGATGGCAGAGAGCGGCCCAGGATCCATGCTCACGAGTCACGAGGCCTCTCTGCCGTCTCCCGAGCTCTGTGCCACCCCCCTTCACACAAGCACCCTAATCCCCAGTGCTGGCCCAAGGTCAGGAAGCAGGCTCCACCCCACAGCTCCTGAGTCAGGGAACTGGGGCAGGACAGGCCGGATCCTGGGGTGGTGCCAGTTAAACAGGAAGGAGGAGGCACTGACTGTCCCTGCAGAGGCTGGGACCTGGCCCCATTCCGGGTGAGATCCAAAGGACCACCTCTGGCTGCCGTCCCCTCCCTCCAGGAAGCCTTTCCTCCCTGCTGCTGGTCGAAGCCATTTGCTAAATGACCTTGGCAGGCACCTGCTTCTAGGGGTGTAAAAATGGGACTACCCACCGGTTGGCCGGCGCCTCATGGAGCGGTTTCCACGGCCCTTCCCCCGGGAGCGCCTGACCTGTGATCCCGTTAACCTCCAGGTGCAGGTCCTCTGTGGGTCCTGCTCTGCTCTGCAGAAGTGGACGCAGGTTTAAGAACATGCCTGGTCACAGAGCTGTGAGTGGCAGGGCCAGCAGGCCGACCCACCCCCCCAGCCTGCCGCGGGGACAGCCCCCAGGGCAGGCGTGAGGACCAAGCAAATCACTTCAAGTAGACAAGGTCCCCACCCCGTGTTTGGAACCCAGCGAGGCACATGGGGCACCTTCTTTCCTGCATTCCTCCCGCCTCCCTCATGCTCCCTGCACCTGCCAGCTGAGCCCCCTTCCCCCCCCCCCCAGTCTCCTTCATCTTTACCCCCCACTGCCTTGAGTCTGGACTGAACTTTGCAGTGCTCTCTGGGGCTCAGCCCTGGAGAGGCAGGGAGACCGTGCCAGGCACGTGTCAGAGCCGGCATCTCCGTGCCTCCCCCATCCAGGACAGATTCCATCGATGGCTACCTGTTTCCATGGCTGAGCACAGACAGAAATCCCCAGAGCAATTTCACATCCTTGAGCCACCCTGGGGGCAGGGCTCCCCTCATCCTCTGCTGCGGCTGTGAGGTGACAGAGGTCAGAGAGCTCAGCCCGGGCAAGGAGGAACGAGCAGTCGTTAACTCAGAACTTGTCTGAGAATTGAACTCCTGCGCAAAGCTGGCAGCCACGCGTGGCCTCTGTCAGTGAGGGTGTCCGGTCAAGATCTGGGGTTCCAGGGACAGCGCCTAAGTGTGGCGATCCCCATCTGTCCTTTCCAACCAGGATGAGGGGCGGAGTTCTAGCAAGACAGGGTCTGGGGTGGGCCCAGGGCAGCCCCTCATTTGCATCTTAGCTGGAAGGAAATTGTAGCGTCCCCCCTCCCCCAGTACTCTGAAGGTCGGCAGGCATGAGCGTTTCTAGAAACCCCAGGCTCAGAGACACCAAGGGACCTGCTCTGTCACTCAGAAGATGCAGTGAGCCCTGCCCAGGCTCACCTGCCTCCACCCTCCCCCCACCCTTCCATGGGGCAAGTGCAGAGGGTCTTGGGTGGGGGTTCTGGTGAGGGGTGCTTTAGGGGACAGCGGCTGTTAGAACCAAGTTCCCTGGAAGGCTGCCATCGCCCCTCCCCACCTCCTGTCCCCTCTCCTCCTCTCTCCTCCCCACATCCCCTCCCCTCCCCCTTCCTGGCAGCAGCAGCACACCTGTCAGATGTCATGGAGGGCAGAGATTCGAAGTAACAGTAATAGACACATGGCCGCCCCGCCCCCAGGCCTGTTCAGGACAGCGAGGTTGGCGTCCGTTGGAGTTAGATGCCATTGTGCCCTGTCCTTGGAGCCACCGGCCTCGTCCCCCACCACCTGCTGCCAGCAAGGCCCTGTGTGACCCACCTCTCTTTGGGGAGACGGGACCAGACCTGGGGAGGGGCGGCTGAACCCGAGGCTGTGGCATCAGCTGGTGTGGCACGTTGGTGGCAGCAGACACTCCCCGGTGGTCTGGTGGTTGGGACCCGGTGCTGTACCCCCTGACGGTGGAGGGTCCTGGGCTGCTTTGTGTGAGACCGGACGACCTTCAGTGGTGCTCGAAACACACTCTCCTGAGGTGGCCTTGGGGGCAGTACCCCTCCTTCTTCTGTTTGGGTGCTTCGAGAAACAGCACTGACGGCAGGGCTTGCGAGGAACGGAAGTTCACAGCTCACGGTTCCGTAGGCTGGAAGTCCAAGGTCAAGGCGCCAGCATGGTTGACTTCTAGTGAGGTCATGCTTCCTGGTTCATGACGGGCGCCTTCTTGCTGTGTCCCCATGGTGGGGTGGGGGGCCGCGGAACTCTCTGGAGCCTCTTTTCTAAGAGCATTGGTTCCATGGACTCCAACCTCACGGCTTGAGCACCCCATCTCCTATTACCATCATTTCAAGGGGTTAGCATTTCAACACAGGAGTTTTGTGGGAACACAGGCATTCAGACCTTTGCAACCAAACCTACAAACCAGGCGGGGCCAGCCCCCTGGGGTTCTTTCTCTATGGAGTCTTGATCTCCCCAGCCTCTTTACCTGGAAGGGAGCCCCCAGGGCACCCCATCAAGTGCCCTGGTCTCTGCACCTCTGGAGTTTGCTCCAGGTGACAGACTGAGCCGGGGACGTGCTGGACAGCGGCAGGAGCAGGGCCGGGAGGAGGATGCGGGGGCTCCTGGAAGCCTTAGGGCGTATGGGCAGTGGCCATCTCTGCCTGGTCTCTTGGGGTGGAGGCTTTACGTGTCCCCTTCGGCACCAGGCTCCACCCTTTACATGTCTGGTCTCCAGTGGCCACCATCACACCATCTTGTCCAGTGGGGCTCAGAGGTGCCAGCGCCTAGGCGACCAGGGTGGTCCCAACGCCATGAGAGCAGAGGACTTGAACCCCGGGCCTCCTGGGCTTCACCCTCCACGGTTTTGGGGTGTGTGCTCTTTGCTGTTTACCGAGCATGTGTCTCACATCGGGCGCATGTCCACGCTCCGGGGACACTTCCGGGAGCAAGAGGGACAGGGGTCTGGTTGGGGAGACGGATGAACTGGCACCACATCCGTGGAGGATGGCGTCCCACACCCATGAGCACTGACACGCACCCGTGGGGTGTCTGGCGGGGGAGGAGGGATGAGGAGGACCGAAGCCCTGGTGGCTGGAGTCTGGTGACCCAGGGGACAGAGTGGGCGGGGCTGTGGGGGTTGGATCCCATTTCGAGCTGGCCTGAGGTGACATCGCCCTGCTCAAACTTTGTAGGTCTCTCTGGTTCCCCGTGGAGCGTGGACGTGGGGCACAGTGCCTGACTGGAGGCCCCGCAGCATCCCGGTGACAGAGGCACAGTTGTCAACCCCGCTGTGACAGATCGTGGGGAGGAGACGGCAGCAGTGGCCTGAGTGCTCCCAATCTTCGGACTTCCATGGGTTTCCTTGGAGAAAACAGTTTGTTTCTGGAGGAGGCGCGGCTGTCCCCCGGAAATGGAGGGGGTCCTAGGGAGGGTGCCAGCGTGGCTGTTCACAGACGTGGTGGGGCCTCTCCTGGGCGTTCGTGGTAGGGCCGGGCTCCTCGAAGCCCATCCTGCGTTCCTGTGAATGTGAGCCAGCCGGCTTAGTGGGGGATGTGGGGAATCTGACCCATGCTGCTGACTTCGAGAGACTTCTAGAGACTTCTAGAGACTTCCAGGGGTTGGGTTAGGGTTAGGGCAACAGGACGCTGTGTGGGAAGGCTCTGGACCTCTTGCTTCTGGAGACACCATTATGAGGGCAGGGTGCCCGTGCTGAGCAGTTTCTAGCCCCTGTTGCCAGTGCCCCCTACCCCTCTGCCCTGCAGCCCTTCTCTCTGTGGGACTTGAGGCCTGGATGAAGGGCGGGGGCCTGGGCAGGTGTGATTCTGCTGGTCACCCGCGTGTCTAAAGGCAGGACAGCAGGGGGCTGGGATGTGCTCTCCTCATCAGCCTGGTGGAGCTGGGCTCACGGAAACAGTCACAGGAGCTTGGAATCCGGCCTCTGCCAGCCCGAGATCTTTACATTTGTCAGACCCTGGACAGGCCACAAATTACCCTGTGCTGTGATTCAGTTTCCCGTTCACCTTTGTCTCCCAGGAGTTCCTGGCATCGTAAATCTTGCTGCAAGGGCTGGGGAAGGGGGGAGGGGGTCCCGGGGCTGCAGAGCGTCCGGCATCCACGCCTGGGTCTCATCCTCCCAGAAGCTGGAGGCCACGGCCCACTTCTCTGCGAACGGCACCGCCCTGTTTCTGCTGCCTCCGTCTCCACTTCTCTGAGCTGCTGCTTGTCAGAGGGGCTGAGGGTGCAGCTCCGTCGTGCAAATTTGGCGCCGTGTGTGTGCAAAAGACAGTTGTTCATCATGGCAGTTGGAGCTGGGTGCTCGTGGTCTAAGTTAGAAGCCATGAGCTGATTGGGTGGTGGTGTCGCCGCGGGGGCCGCAGTGGCAGCCCCTGGCAGGTGGGGCCACCTGGGCACAGGCAGGGGCCCCAGGGCTGTGTGGACGGCGGGCAGGGTGCTGGTGGGAACCTTCCAGGCCGCCCTTGTAGCTTGGGGTCTGCGAGGCGGGAGGGGAGGAGGCCCCGTTCATTCTCTTGAGCCGTGTCCCCACCCAGCTGGGCCTCTGTGCGCAGCCTTACTTAACCCTTTTTGCTGCTACCCTCCATTTGTATTCAGGGCTGGGTCTTTCTGCTTCTCCAAAGCCGCGTATACCCGTAGATCTGTTTCCTGTGGTCCGTGCCTGGGAAGATTAACCTCTAGATAAGGCGCATCAGGGTCTTCATTCCCGGGGGCCTGCATGGAATGTGTTCTGTTTCTCCTGTTGGGCCTGGTGGGTTATCGCCCAGTGCACTCCTGACCTCCCCTCCGGGCCTGTCACCACCTTTGAAGACTCAGTCGGTATGACCGTCCCCAACCCCCAGTCCCTACCAAAAAAGGGAACATAAAGGACCCAGGCCTCCTCCCCTGCCTCAGCCTGGGCCACTCAGGTCCCTGCTCTGGTTCTGAAGTGGGGTCGGTAAGAGACCAGCATCACAGGGTCTGTGTTTCGTAAGGGGCCAGGGACGCAGAAGCCCCCACTTTTCCGTCCATCCTGAGCCCAGTGGGAGGAAGCTAAGCCCAGGGGCCCGACCTGTGTGGCGTTGGGCTTGCTGGTTAATGTCTCTGTGCCTCTTTCCTCCAGGGTCAAGGAAGGGAATGCTAGAAGCTTCCTTACGGCAGGGTTGTGTTTAGGTGGCACGGGATGTGGTATGTAAGGAGCGAGGCGGTGACGGTTGTACGCGGATGTCACTCGTCCGCTGCGTTTGGAACGGTCCCGGCCCCGCATCCTGCGCACCGCGTGAGCCTCCTGGTTGAGGCCAGCCATTGGCTCAGGACGGCTCTAACGGGCTGCTGTGACGCCAGATGTGGTTTGTTTTTTTAAATTTTTTAATGTTTATTTTATTTTTGAGAGAAAGAGACAGAGCATGAGCAGGGGAGGGGCAGAGAGAAAGGGAGACACAGAATCAGAAAACAAGCTCCAGGCTCTGAGCTGTCAGCACAGAGCCTGATGTGGGGCTCGACCTATGAACTGTGAGATCATGACCTGAGCTGAAGCCGGCTGCTTACCTGACTGAGCCCCCCAGGTGCCCTAATCACAAACTTCTTAAATGCGTCCGCTTATGGGTTCGGAGCCCTGGCCTGGGACAGTGACCCTGCTGGTGACACTTGTCACATCTTCTGTGCAGATGCTAGGCCCCACACTTCGTGGAGAACGATGGCTGCCTGGGAGGCCGCGGGTGATTTGCGGCCAGATATGCCCAAGTCCACTTGTTGACTCTGGAGCGTCCTGGCTTTCGGGACGGCTGGGCCACTGTCCCTCGTGTCGCGGGAGCCCCTCCGGATAGGCAGCCCTGGCCTTCACGGCTGCAGGGTGGTCCCGTGGGCGCCAGGGGCCGGGGATCGCCTGCAGGCCCCGGGCAGGAGGCGTATGCCGTCCACACTCGCTGTTTTGGCAGATGTCCTGCGGTGGCTGAGCCAACACCTCACTGTCCAAGTGGCCTGCTCGCTCAAGGACAGGAACGCTTTCAGAAACTGGAGCCTGTCGCCTGATTCCCAGGTTCCTGGTTTGGGAATTCCCAGGATTCCCAGGTTCCCAGACTCCTCTCAGGGGGGCCACCCCTGGGAGTTAGAATTTGGATCTTCCTTCATGGATGAGCGTGACTAGGTCTTTGTTAAAGACGGACGTTTCGTGGCTGGATTCGGGGCCGGGTGCTGGGGTCTGACCCTCTGTGTGCGTGCCCCCGGCCTCCCAGGGCCAGCCTCCGTGTGGTCGCCCCCTCCTGCAGTCCCTGGGCCCCTCAGGCCCCTTGGGCAGAGCCTGTTTCTGAGGCCCAGGGTCCTGCTTCGGCACCAGGGTGCTCGGAGCAGAACAGGGCAGGAGCCCTGCAGCAGCCCCGTGGGGCCCGCCCCGCCCCCACACGATTTCCAGTCCTGTCCACAACAGGGTAATCCTCCCTTTGTTGACAGGCTGACCTAAGTCACGTTTCATCTGCCCTTTCCTCGGAGCCTGGTCTGGATTCTGGCCAAACCACTAATAACGCACCTCACAGTAATCCTTCCTTTGTGGGATGTGCGGCCTGGCCTGCCAGGTCCCCGGCCTCAGGAGGCCTGGTTTCGTCCTCCCCAGGGGCCCCGCCCCACGCCCTGGTCAGCTGCTCCGCATCCCCTCAGTGTCAGCATGGGGTCCAGCGGCCACTTCTGTCCTGAGTGGCATCCTCTTTTTTTTTTTTAATTTTTTAAAATGTTTATTATTTATTTTGAGAGAAAGAGGGGCAGAGAGAGAGGGAGACACAGAGTCCAAAGCAGCTCCAGGCTCTGAGCTGTCAGTACAGAGCCGGACACGGGGCTCGAACCCACGAACTGTGAGACCATGACGTGAGCTGAAGCCGACTGCTTAACCGACGGAGCCCCCCAGGCGCCCCAGTGAGCGGCGCCCTCCTCACTGTGCCTGTGGCTCATCAGCAGGGTGCGGTCTTCTGAGTGTTGGTGTGTCAACGGAGGGTGCTCACCCTCATTGTGCCGGGAAGCTGGGGAGGTGGGGTGTGCCTCGAGATGCCCCTGACAGAGGTTCCAGTGCCAGGAGGGGCAGGAGGCTGGGGCCCAGCCCCTTGGACACGCACTCACCTGGCCGGAGACCCGATCGCCGTGTGCGCTACGTCACAGCGACCGAGCCCCTGGCCCTTCCCGCTGCTGCTTGGTTGAACAGCCAGGGACGTTCCCGGATGACTAAGACGGGCCCTCAGCTCCCAGTAGCAAGTGGCTAACAGCACCCCAGTGCAGAAGCAGGACGAGGGGAGGAGCCTTGGGCCCCCTGGGCCCCAGCCGGCCCTCCTCAGGCAGAGGCAGAGGGGACCAAGGCGGCTCAGTGCCCTGATTTGGGCAGATCTGGTCCGGTGGCCTCATGCAGACTTCGTCCCAGGCTTGTGGGCAGCAGAGAAAGGTCCCAGACGTGGGCCCTTGAGGCTGCCAGCGCCCGTCCTAAACGAGCCTGCGCCTTTGTGTCCTCAGCCAGGCGTCCTTTCTGCTGTAGGAAGGAGGGCGCTCACGGGGCTCCCCTGGAAACCATCACGGGGCCTTAGCGCGGGTGGGGTCTCTCCTGGTCACCAGTCCCTCCTCCTCCTCCTGGAGACCTTTTGTTGTTGCCGGGACTCCCCAGGATGAACTGAGGTCCCCTTGGCCACGGTCCCAAGGGGCCCACGTGCAGGACCCGTAGCGGCCACCATGCTGTGCTCTGCAGCACCCAGAGTGGCCCCCAGCAGGACTGTGAGTGTGTGGGGAGCGGTTGTACTTTCCCACAGACCCCCAGGCCGAGTCTCGTCCCTTCCTCCTTCTATCAGGCCGGACCAGGAACGGGGGGCCGTTTCTCAGATGAGGGGGCCAAGTAGAGGCCCAGAGGTGGGCCGCGCTAGAGAGGTAGGCAGGCTCGGACAGCCGGCCTGTGGCCTCTCCCCGCCTCGCATCCTGGCTGCTGCACGGTCCAGCAGCACCCTGACCTTGGGAGCCGAGGGCGTGGTGGATGGCGTGGGAGTTCCAGCTTGTCTTCCTCGGGGACTGGGGCCGTCTGGGCCCTTCCCTTCAGTGGTGACGTGACCAAGGCCTTGGCCATCTGCAGGAGGCACGCACCCTCGCTGGAGGGGACTCCTGCCCGGGGGCCAAGGGAGCCCATGGGCGTGGGGCAGAGTTTGCTCCGAGGCCTTTTCAGACAATAGACGCTTGGCAGGAGGTGGGCCCCTGCCCAGACGCCAATACCATAGGCTCCCCTCCTATAAATGGGCAGAGTTCCTTGGGCTGGGCAGAGGAAAGGGCCCCTGGGTCTCAGGGAGCCGAGGGACCTGGGCACCTTGTTCCGTCTTCAGAAGAGTATAAACAGGATGCCCCCCGCCCCCTGGATTGGGGGAGAGAGAGGTGAGGCGGGAGGCATTGGTTCATACTCAAGAGCCTGGCTCTTGAGCTAAGGTCCTGGATTCAGAACCTTAGCTCTAGCGTCACACCACCGTCCAGAGCCTCCATTTCCACACCTGCAAAATGGGGCACTGGTAGTGTGCACCTCGGAGGCCTGAGATGGTTGGTTGGCAGAGCACCTGGCACGTAGTGGTGTCACGTGGACTCTGGCCGTGGCCGTGACGGGCGTGAGCAAGCTTGGTGCTCAGCAAAGACCTGCTTCCTTTTAAGGTAGCACTCGGCGCGGACGCACGGCCGGGAGAGTGCGGAGTTCCTGGCACTTCCTGTCTTGCTCCGAAGCTGCCCGTCTGCCGCTGGAGTTTTGTCTCCCTGGGTCTTCCTCGGCCAAGTGCCACTGCCTTCCCTTGCCCTGGGGCGGGACTGCCCGGCATGCCCTCGTGTTATCTTTGTGCCTTGACTGCGGCGTCCGCCCCGCCCTGGCCTAGCCTGTTTATGTTTGCGGAGTTCTGGTATCTTTTTCTGTCTGAGCTGGGATGCCCAGAGCAGACTCCTGCATTAATGGGAGAGCCAGACAATGGGTGATTAAGCAGCAGGGGCTGGCGGGCGGGCGCTGGCGTCCCACTGGGCTCCCACGTCCCCCCCATGGCTGGAGGAGGAGGGGGGAAGGGGGAGGAGGGAGGGGGGGGGCAGCTTTCTCCGGCTGCCCGGTATGGTCTGGCCAGCTCCCAGCCAGGGCTGCGCACGCACAGTCCTCTCCCTCGGGCACGTGAGTCCTGGGACACTCCGTGCCCCTGAGTCCATGAGCTGCCGTGTGCATACCGGCCTCATCTTGAGGCCTTCAGTTTTGCTAGAACTTGTCTTTGTCCCCGGTTAGTATTACTCAGCTTTTGGATCATCCCTCGCAGAGGGTCCTAGGTCTTCTGACTTTTATGGAGGGATTGAAGTCCCTCCTGTGTGTTCCTCCAGGCCTCGGAGTCCACGGAGGGGCCAGGCACAGCGTCCCGCCCCCTGCCCCTGCCGGGGGTCAGAGATTCCCAGCAAGAAAGTGCTCCAGGACCTGGGAGATCATCTCAGAGCCTGCGCCCCGGGCTGAGGTGGCCTTGGAGGAGAGGGCCAGCCCAAAGAAGGGGACAGTACTTCAAAGCACACGAACGGGCCTGGAGGCCAGAGGGCCGGCTGGCTGGCGTGGGGGGTGGTGGTTATTACGATTCTTCCCAAGACTCCCGGAGGCCCCCGGTGCCTGGTGCGGCCCTTCTTGGCTGATACTTCAAAACAGTCTCTACCCACTCGCCAGAAGGTCAGGGAATACAGCGGGAGCCCGGCTCAGCCCCACAGCCGGGACTCAGCTGCTTTTCCTCTTCCTCAATTTCCTCCTGCCCGCTGGGCTGTTCTGTCCCCATGTGCCAGGGACCCTGGCCTGGGAGCCGGCTGCTGGGGCTGGGTTGTTTTGTGATCACCCCTGTTGTTTAACTCCTGGGGGTTCGGTGAGGACAGAGGGGTGTGCTACAGCCACGCCCTGCTGCGCCCTGTGGGCTTGTCGTCTGCCCGTGGCCCCTGCCCCCTGCTGTACAGTGCTGTTTGCCCCAGGGAGCAGGCAGGCGTCTGTCGGGGGAGGGGTGATGCTCCGATGGGGGCACGGAGCGCGGCTAGGCCTGCCCGCAGACCTCCCGGGCACTGATCCTGGCCCTCTCATTTGTGGGGTGACCTTGGTGAGTCACAGCCTCTCTCTGAACCTCAGTTTCTTCATCTGTAAGATGGGAGGATATAAGGGCACCTGGAGGCTCAGTTGGTTGAGTGTCCGACTTCGGCTCAGGTCATGATCTCATGGTTCTTGGGTTTGAGCCCCGTGTCGGGCTCTGTGCTGACAGCTCGGAGCCTGGAGCCTGCTTCGGATTCTGTGTCTCCCTCTCTCTCTGTCCCTCCCCTGCTCATGCTCTGTTTCTGTCTCAATAATAAATAAACATAAAAAAGAAAAAAGATAGGATGCAATAAGAGCCGGTCAGTGGGGTGTTGTGAGACTCAAGCAAAGTGATGGGGGGTAAATGAGCTTTGTGTCTACAAATCTTCACACTTTGAAGAGCCACAGAACATTCTAGCTGGGCTTTCATTTTGTCAGTGGGCGCACAACCCCCTGTCCCCTGTGATGGTGAGCCACCGTGGGCAGGAGCCACGGCGCGTCATCCCGAAGTGAGGCCCAGGGAGGGTCTGGGACCTCCGGTCTCCGCCGCAACACCCCTTCCCACTGCCGGCCCAGGTCTGCCCTGCACATTGGCTTCCCTGCGCTGAGCATGGATGCAGGGGGACCCCTTGTCGGCCAAGTCACAGGTCTGCTCTCCGTCGGTGACGATGAGTCTCTGTCGGGGACCTGGTCTGGGACTGCAGTGCCACCTTCATGCAGCGTGATCCTGGGGGGCGATGCGGGCAGCTTCTCAGCCTGAGTGGCGGAGGGGGCTGTGGCCAGCTGGGCTGGGGGGGGCGGGCAGGGCAGCGGTATTAATGTAGCGCATGGGGACCAGGGACCCAGGAAGAGGGTCCCCAAGCGGCTGTGCCTTAGTTTGAGCTGGAGCTGGCTCTCATGGGCAGAGCCAGCTGGGGACATGCGGTCAGTGGCCCGTGACTAAGCCCGAGCGCAGCCACTTGGCCGCATGCTCAGAAGCCGGAGGCCACCCGGGGAGGGTCTGGTTCCCCTGTTTTAAAGGGACTGGTGGGCCCCGGTGGTCGCCGCGGCTGCCCAAGTTCCAGACAGTTCCAGAGCATTCCGTGGAGGAGTGCACGCTCCTCGCTGACAGTTTCCTCCTGCATCAGCTCCCCTCCCCCACCCCCTCCCCCACCCCAAGCCAGCGCAGTCTGTCCAGAAGGTCTCAGGTTGGCTGGATGCCCGTCTTTCTGTAAGGATGATTTAATTTGGACGGTCACCGAGGGGACTTAACAGACTGGACATTGTTCCCGGTGTTGTGAGAGGGGCCTGGATGAACCAGCAACCAGCTCCTGCTCTGGCTCCCTAACGGTCTCAACCAGACACTTCCCACCGCTGGGACCCATGCCAGGCACCAGGCCAGGCCTAGGGATGCGCACACCCATCAGAAGAGTCCCTTCCCTCAGGGAGCTCACAGCCAGGTGGAGGAGGCTGACTGGGGGAAAAGGTACAGGAAGAGACAAGAATTAAAAAATAAGTAAATAAATAAAGGCACTGCAGAGAGCAGGTAGGCAGAGAGGCACACAGCCCCTTGGGGCAATCCTGGTAGGCTCCATGGAGGAGGGGTCTCAGGCACACTGGCTCTGTCCTGCTGAGCCTGATGCACCTGCCCAGCTACAGGTGGGTGTGTTCTGGGGTCCGCGGAGTCCTGCTCCCGCTGTCCTGCCTCTCCGGCCACACTGTGGGTGGTGGGGGACAAGGGACGGAGGAGGCACTCCCTAGGTAAGAGGAAGCATTGAGAGGCAGCCGCGGAGCTAAAAGCCTCTGTTGCAAAGAACAAAGAACAGAGCAGAAAACTTCTCATCACACGCTCACCGGAGACGGACGCTCTCATTCAGCGCTAATGGGAGTGTGGATTTGGTAAATTTTGGAAAATTGCACAGGCTTGTCCCCTTTGGCCCAGCAGTCCTGCTGCTAGGGGTTTCTCCTCCAGGTGGATTGGCACATGTGCAAATGGCATGTTCGGGGGCTGCTCCCTGCAGCACGTCTGGGGACAGCCTGGGGGTCCCTGCCCAGGGCCGGTGCCTGCCACCCGCCGCACGCTCGGGGGGCTATCCTCAAAGGGAAGGCGGGACTCTGCCCACCCGGTCTGGCTCGCAGCCTACCCGCACCCTTGTGGAAGGACCCCTTGCCCGCAGGGAAGTTCAGGGGGGGGGGGCTGCTTGCACCTAGAGGGGGGGCGGCCCGTGGGAGGGCCTGACCGATGTCTGCCTGCGGCCAGCACGGGGAGGATGGCTCGTTTCATCCCGCTGTCTCGCAGGTGTGGAGTGACCTCCGGACCACCTGGGGCTCCTGCCTGCTCCCCTGGTGGGTGCACTTACCCCCCGACGGCCCGGCTGTGCTGGAAGCCAGTGGGGGCGCCCGAGGGCCGGGGACAGGGAGGCAGGCAGGGCGAGTGAGGCCTGGGATGCGGCTTGGGCTGGTGCCCAGGTGTCCTGCTGGGTCCCGACAGGATGAGCGATCAGCTCGAGGAGGCCGCTCGCCGCGCCGCGCCATCTGGAGGGGCCATTGTGGACCGCACAAAGGACAGAGTGCCGGGGCAGGGGCCGGGACGGGAGTGGACGGGGCGCAGGGGAGGGGGACGCCGGCCTCTGTGCACACCGGCTGCAGGGCCGCTCCGTTCTCCGTTTGCTTCTGCCGAGGTGCGGCCACTGCTCGGGAGCAGGGATCTGGTCGATCGCCTCCTGGGGGGGGGACCGATGACTCTGCACACCCCCCCCCGCCCCCCGCGTCTTCAACAAGAATGCTTTAAACCCTGGTTCTGAGCTGATTTATTGCTCTGCTAAGAGGCAGAGGCGGTTTTATGTCCTGGGTAATTAAGTGGCATTATAGACGGCTCGAGAGTAAGTGGCTGCTGTTTTAATAATTAAAATAAATGACCCCTTGACTGCTCCCAGCTCAAGAGTGTTTTCCCTCGGTGTCGAGACCCTGGGAGAGACAGGGCATGAACGCGAGTGTGCGTACCTGCGTGCGCACGTGTGTGGGAGTGTGTACGCTCGTGCATCTCTGCGTGCGTGCACAGGTGTGCAGGAGTGGTGTGCATGGCTGTGCACGCCCACGTGAGCAGACTGTGCACACGTGTGTACGTGTGCAAAGCTGTGTGTGCCTGCGTGGGGGGTGTATGCATACGCGTGTGTACGTGGGTGCGAGTGCACGTGTGCACGCGTGGGCGTGAGGTGTGCAGGGGGCGGGAGAGGGGCCCCTCTGTGATCTCTGGTTCCCGGGACAGAGCTCAGGAATACGCGCTCCCTCCAGCCGCCAGGCGGGCTGACCCTGGCCGGGCTTGGGACGGGGCAGCCCCTATTCAAACCTCAGTCGTGGCGCCACGTGGCCGTGGCCGGGCCGCTCCTCCGTGGAGGCTCAGTCTTGGCCCCCTCATGCTGAGGTAACAGCACCCAGAGTGCTGGGCACCCGCGGCACGTCAGGGCTCCGCCGAGGATTGAGAGGCGTGAGCTCCAACTCTGTGGGCCCCGGTGAGGGCGCATGGGCGCGGGCCCCCCCACCGCCCTCGAGGCCTGAGTGACCAGTAGGGATGCCACGGCAGGCGAGACTCTTCAAATTTAGTTTAATCTCACCGATGCCACGCAGAGGGACTCCTCCCACAGCTGAGAAAGTGGCAGCTCAGGGACCTTCAGGTGCCAAGGTCACAAGGCGAGGCTGGGCGTCAAGCCCTCTCTCTCTCCTGCCCTCTGTCTTTGACCATCCAGGCGTCCTCTGTCCTCCTTACCCCTGTGCCTGTGGGTGCGTCAGCCCGGCCCCCACCCCCTGGCTGCTGTGAGCTCCTGGGGCAGACCCTTGCCCTCTGGGTGTGTGACCCCAGGGCCCAGCACGGAGGAGGCATGAGCATCTGTGCCGGGGTCTGCCTGTCCGGGAGGCCGCTGTGGGTCCCCCGGCTCCTTCCGACCCCACCTCTTCAGGGGGCCCCAGCTGGCCCCTGAGCATTTCCCCCCAGCGAGTGTCTTTTCAGGCCGGGTACATGGAGGAGTGCCAGTGCGGATCCGTTGCGAGAGTAACTTGCCCAGCTCATGCCATCCGCATGCACATATCCAGACACATAGAGGCTTAGGTTTGCCTCTCACATTGGTGGCCACTGTGAGGAAGGGTCCCTTGGGTCCTTTACTGAAGGACCCTGGGGCTCCGGGGAACAGTGACTGTGGACGGGCTCGGCCTCCTGAGGCTGCGAGGTGAGCCCCCTCCCCACAGGCTTGCTGCCGCCCGGCCCCCTCTCACTGAGCCGTGTGATCCTTGAGGTTTAGAGGCTGGAGGTGGACGTGGGTGGTGGGGGCTGGGCCCCAGAGGAGTGTCCTGAGGATCCAGGAAAACGTCCAGTGCCAGGAGGTGTAAAATAAGCCTTCTCTTCTCTTCCCTCGGATCTCGTCTCCTGTGGGTGGGTGGGCTCAGGCCCAGGCAGGGTTTGGGGGTGAGCCGTTAGCTGGGGGTGCGTTCCCAGAAGCCCCTAGTGTGGCTTTAATGGGGTGACAGGGAGCAGGGCGGAGGCTAGGACACTCGCTCTCGGGGCTGTTGGTCTGTGACCTTGGGGGACCCCACCTCCAGCCAGCCTCTCCCTGGGTTTCTCAGCTGCAGAGTGTAGGACTTGTGCCTCTGGTTACTGGAGAGGGGCCCCCAGGGGCCACACGCCTCCAGCATGGTGTCCACTGGCTTCCATACAGAGTGGGTGTGGGCTCCGTCTTAGGGTGACCAATGAGGACACCCTAGTGTGGCTGCCCCTGGCACCCCGACCCTGAGGAGGGGGCGCTGAGAGCAGGGGTTCCCCCACACCCATGTGACTGGGGTGGCTGTGACACCCCTCTGGGGGCCATTTCCTTGTGTACAACTTGAGGGGTTTAGGGCGTAGGGAAGGTGCGTTGGGTGGCAGCCGAGGTGTCCGGGGAACGTTGAAGCTTAGCGATGCCCTGATTTTCCAGCAGGAGGGACCCGGCTGCCCTGTGAGTGTCCCCTGGAGAGAGGGACCAGGCACCCTGCCACCAGGCACACCCGGGCCACCAGCTTGTCTTCCCAAGGCCTGCGGGTCACAAACACGAGTCTCCCTGTCTCTGCTTCGGGTCTGGGGTGGGGTCTTTTCACATCTGCCCTCTTACAGGCTCTTCCGGCCTCAGGTCCCAGGAGGCCAGAGTTGTCAGCCTGTGGGGAGGCGACTGCCCATCTTGGCCTCCACCTCAGTGCCTTGGTCGAGGTCAGCCTCATCATCTGTTGCCTGGAGCGGGACCTCCGCACCAAGAGGGGCTCTTGGGCCCCATTGTAAAGATTGGCAGAGCCCCCTTCTCAAAGGCAGCCCTGCCCTTGGGGAAACAGGGAAGAAGGGCCGGACACCTGGTCCTGGTCTCCAGCGTAGGTGTGGGCAGCCCTACCTGGGCCGGGCTCTGTCTGGACCTTGTGGTAGGAGGACCTCGCCGGGAGTGGGGAACTCCACAGAGGTCATCCGGGCCGGCCCTCTGTACAGGCCGGGCCATATGGTGAGGGGTGGCAGCCCAGCGCTCAGCCTGGCCTAGCACCAGAGGCCGCTGACGTTCCTACACGTTGGTGTCCGGGTCAGAGCCGGCTGATGGCCCCTGCCTGTGAGTGACATGTCCTCACTGGGCAGGGGGCTCTCCCGTGGCTGCGGCAGGACGTGGCCCTGGCTGGCAGGAGCAGCTCTGTCACAGCATGGCTGTGTCCCTGGTCAGCTCTTTGGCCCTGGGGCTTGAGGCAGCTGTCTGGCCCCCTGCTCAGTGCAGCTGGAGTCCCCCTGGGGCCACAGTGAGCAGCAGGCCAGTCGTGGGCTGGGTCGGGGCTTGATCTCTCATCCTGGCTCTTTGACCCACAGTCCCTCTCCGGACCTTGGTTTCTTTCTGTAGACGGAATTTCTGAGGTTCCCATGGGCCCCACTGTTGGGGCAGAGCTAGGCTGTGGCTGTTGATTAACCAAACTGCGCCCTTGTGGGGTGGGTGACTGGCGGGCTGTGGGGCTGGGCGATGGGGCCGAGGCAAGGCAATCCAGAACCTTCCAAGAACGCTTCTCTGCACCCTCATCGGATGGGTTCAAGTGTCCTGTATGGAAGGAGCTAGGGCCGGACCCTCTGGATGTCCGAGAGTCAGAATTAGGAGTGGTGAGGGCCTGTCTGGCAGCTGGTGTGATGGAAGGCTCTGGAATCATCATCGTGTGTGGCATTTACCATTCCCCTTTCTGCCCTGTGGTTTCATTCAGGGTGGTTTTGCGGGCAGTAGTTCCTTAGTGATCCTGTCCTGTGTGTGTGTGCGCGCGTGTGCATGCCATCATCAGTTTCACAGATGGAAGAGACTCGGTGGATTCAGTTCACGAGCCATCCTGGGGTGTCCCAGCACAGCCCCTCACACCTGCCCATTCCCCACGGAGGCCTGACCCTGGCTGCATGTCTGAGCTGAGGTGCCACCAGTGCACGCGCGGGCAGGTGTGAGGCCGCGGCACGTCCACGGAAAGGCGGTGCTTTGCCGAGAGCTCCTGGGGCCCCATCCTGGCGCCCAGCACGCATCCGACCGAGGAGGCAGCTGGCATAGCATTGTCTCCAAGAGGAGACCCCTGCTCTGTGCAGTGGGGGTGGGGAGGCATTTATTTACTTCTAAAAGGGATATGCGTTTGTTAGAGACCGAGGGTGGGGGGTCAGGGGAAGTGGATCTGGACAAGTAGAAAGAAACCCAAAGCGCCCATTTAGCCCAGTCCCCCCAACCCTGCTCTGAAGATTTCTCCTCCTTGGTCGAACTGTTTATTTTCTCCTCCGTGCACGGCTGTTTTGGCTGCTGATTATCTTGCCACGTGTTTCATGTGGAATCTGGCTTTTTTCTCTCAGCGTTGCGTCAGATGCTTTTCCCTCTCCATCTTCGTAAACCTTATCAGTGTCTGCAAAACATCCCTCCAGGGGGGCTAACTAGAATTTATGTAACGCTGGCCTGCTGTTGGACAAGCAGAGACCATTTCCGGGTAGAATGGGGCAGCCCCTTGTGTGCACAGCAGCAGTGCGCCCCTGGCCCGGTGCAGGTGCAGGGGCTGTGGGGGGGGGGGGGGGGGCTCCGTGCTACCCCCGTGGAAGCCACTCTGAAAAATGCGGCTGAACGGTGCTCAGGATGGCAAGTGCTGTGGTGACGCAGTGTGACTGGCGTTGGCTCAGCATTTTCTTGTTTTTAAAACATCTCCAAGCAAAGGAGATGTTTATCATTCTTGCTCTCCGCGTGCACTGCCTTGTTTCTGCACTGTTTTTGCTGAACCAAATACTTGGGCTCGGTCAAGTCTTCACCGCAGGACCGCGGTGCCTGCGGTGGGTCCACGCCCTCTTTAAGTGTCCCTTCCTGCGGAGCTGTTCTGTGACAGTTCATTGGAGTTTCTGAGGAGCGGGGTACCCCCACATATTTGGCTCCGGGTCAGCGTTGCTGCGTGATTGGAGTCGGGGTGTTTCGGGCGGGAACCTATGGCAGGGACATGCTGAGTGCTCACCTGTCCTGTCGGGAGGCACCTAGACTGTGTCGTCTGGGGTCCCAGCAGCCTGGGATCCATTGGTGTCCGAGGTTTCTCGAAGGTCTCCTCGCTGTGGGGCAAGCGCAGTAGATCTTTGGAATTAATAGATCCCCCGTGGGGGCACTTGGGGACTGCGGTGTCCTGATCCTCGCCAGCCCCACACCTGCTGGGAGGTCGGCGCCCACGGGCCCCACGCAGGCCTGCGGATGGTGACTCGTGGCTCCCTCAGTCCGTCTACACTTCGCGGCTGGCGTTCTGCAGGCAGGGCCTTCCCTTCTCCCGCAGCGGCCTGTGTGTGCACGGGTTTCATCAGTGTGGACGCAAGGATTCTGACCTTATCCCACATGCCTGTAGTCTCCAGCTGTCACTGTGATTGTCATGGTCACCTTGCCTGGACAGACCACTGGCTGCAGGCCAGAGAGAAGGGAGGTGGCATTTGACGTGTCCTTACAGGGTCACTGTGGAGCCTGGGAGCCTGGGCGCCTGCTCTCGTCCTGGCCATGCTGCTGATGGCCTGCGACCTCAGACAAGTTGGTGAACACCTTGGGGTCCCTGGTTCACCCCGATGTTGGAAGGAGAGGTTGGGACCGGCTGACCTTACAGGCCCCTTTGTCCTGGCTCTGCGCTCCCCTCGGGGTCCCCTGCTAGGCCCTGTGTGGTGGTTCTGTGGAGACCTGGGGTTGGCTGCGGGGCGGTTCCTGGCGCCCAGCTGTCACCTGTCACCTGTGGGAGCAGTGACACACTCCGCGCCCCACCCACACCCTCCCTTCCTTGTGGCGCTTTACCAGCTGGGGGGTGGGGGCCGGGGTGGGGCTCCTCTGCAGGACTGAGGCCTGTTTACTCTAGTTGGTAACCAAACATTGACCTCATCCTGGCACCAGCTCCCCGCACCTTCCAGTCTGTTCTTCTTCATATCTTCCTTGAAGAAACAGCTGCGTGGGCAGGTGGTGTGCAGCGGCGGCCCCCGCCCCCGTCTCCCTGTGCCCGATGGGCCCTCAGCAGCTTTCCACTTCCTCATTGTACAGAGGGGTGTCCTGGGGTCCCGGAGAGGCAAGGGTCCGCCCAGGGTCACAGACTGTGTGGTGGCGCAGCCAGAGCTTGAGCCCAGGCCCCTGTGCACACGGCGCTGCCCGCACCACAGGTGCCCAGTGTCTCTCCACGGCACCGAGGGGACGTGAGGCTCGGATGCTGCTGCTCTTGCCCAGCACACAGCCAGCCCGCACCTCTGACTCCACGCCCAGGCACGGCCCTTCCCGGAACTGTAGCGGGGGCCCCGCCCAGGCCAGCCTGGCCCCCACACTGACCTCGGGCAGGCACACAGGTGTATTAGCGTCCCAGTGGTTGGGTCATGTGGCAGGATCACAGCAGCCCGGGCCCTGCCCATCCACCCTGTGCCCCAGAGGACCAGCCCTCTGCTCTCTGGCCCAGCAGGGGATGCCTGGGCGGGGGATGGGGGTGGTGGTGGTCTCAGCCTGATGGTGCAGGGGCCTGGGGGCCTGGCCTGGAAGGACCTTATCCTCCTTCCCTGAGCCACACACCGTGACCCCCCAGCCTCGGTGCTGGCCCCCCCCGCCTTGCGACGGTCAGATCAGATCTCCAGGTGCTCTGTGACCAAGGGCATCCTCCCGGGCCTCCCCCTCAGCCCAGGGTTCTCCTGTGAGGGCCTGGGCTGGGTTAGTGATGGCTGGGTTCATTCCTCCTCTTTTTCTCTCTTCTTCGCTGGACCCACTGTTCTGCCTAGATTTGCCTGGAGCCATCTCTTAGCCTTGTCTCCTGGGGGCTTTGAACTGGGAGCGCAGTTTGCTGGGAGACTGAGCTTGGACTTGGTTGGGGGGGGGGTGGCTCTGGTCTCAGCCTGTAGTCACCTGCTGGCTCGCCTGCCCCCCGCCGCCCATTGGCCCCGGCTCTGTGTCCGTGAATGAGGGTCAGTTGGCTGCCGGTCACTGGGTCTGTCTAGCCCCTGAGCCGACAGAACTCTGAGAAGGAGCCCGTGAAGCCAACTCATCCCATGTCACCCCCACTGAGCGGCCCCACAACTTCACATCCTACAGAAACCTCAGCTTGAGAAAAAGGAGGCGTTTACTTTACACCCAGAAGGGATTCCGTGTTCGCTTCAAATAACCTACAAGCATCACGTGACTAAATTGGAGTCATAACTCCACGTTTGAAAGTCGGCGGGGATGCACCGGCTGGTGCTGGAGGATGACAGGGAGGCAGGCACTGGGGGCTGGGCGAGCCGGGCCCCAGGTGGGCAGTCTGGCAGAGGAGGTGAGCGTGACCCAACCCCACAGGCCTGGCGCATGCTGCTGTCTCCTCGGGGTCGGCGCGGAAGCCCATTCTTTCCGGTCCAGGTGGTACCGTCGGAGTGCGGGCAGTGGGGAGGATGGGGTGGTTTTTACTGAGTGACTACTAAGTGCTTGGGGCATGCAGAGCTGCTGCTTTTCTTAGACCTCGTGGCAGCTTCCATAAGGTTGGTTTCTATCACTTTTTAAAAAATGTTTATTTTTTGGGGCGCCCAGGTGGCTCAGTCGGTTAAACGTCCAACTTCGGCTCAGGTCATGATCTCACGGTTCGTGGGTTCGAGCCCCACGTCGGGCTCTGTGCTGACAGCTCAGAGCCTGGAGCCTGCTTCGGATTCTGTGTCTCCCTCTCTCTCTGACCCTCCCCTGCTCATACTGTCTCTCTCTCTGTCTCTCAAAAATAAATTAAAAAAAAAAAACATTAAAAAAAGCTTATTTTTGAGATTGAGAGAGAGAGGATCCCGAGCAGGCTCCACACTGTTAGTGCAGAGCCCCACATGGGGCTCGAACCCATGAGCTGTGAGATCATGACCTGAAACCAAGAGTTGGGGGTTTCACTGACTGGGCCACCGGGCACCCCGGGCTCTCCATTGTTAAACATGGGCGAGAGCAGGTTGGGCCCACCTGGACGGTCCGGGCTGACCTCCCCTCTTGCGTCCCGCCTCCATCCCTGCAGCCATGTGAGCCGCGTGTCCGCAGGCTCTGGGGGTGAAGGTGTGGGCGCTTGGTGGGGCCAGCAGTCCGCTGAGTGCAGGGCACTCGCTCCGCTGAGATCTTCATCCAGAGCAAGTCGCTTGTGATGCCACGTGGGGAAAAGGAGGCTTGTGGTTATGTGGACATATGTGCCCTTCCCCACCCCCCACTGCCTCTTCCCGCGGGAGCCTCCATGGCTGCTTGCGCCACCAGGTCTGTCCTCTTGCCGCGAGAGCCCTGGGCTGGGAAGGTGCTGGGCCTTCCTGCGGCCAGAGGAGTGCGCCCTCCCCAGGACTTCCCGGGGGCGGTGGCACCTCTAAGCCGGCCTTGAGCCTTGTGGGTGATGCTTTGGTCAGTCATCACTGGGCTGTGGGTCTTATGTGAAACAGGAAGTGCACCTCGCTGTCACCACGCCAAGCCTGTGTCATTTCTCACTGGGCGGGTCCTCGCTGCTCTGCCTAATTGCAGGGACGCTGTCTTGCCCAGGTTCCAGCATCCCTGTCTGGGTCATTTGGGACTCCCGCCCCCATTTCCCAGGGGCTGAATAGGGAGGGGCTTGTCCAAGGTCACAGGGCAGGCGGGGCAGGGGTGGGGGCACTTACTCCTGTCCCCTAACTGTCCGTAGAAGGGCGACTTCCCCTCTGGCAGCCTTTCCATCCTGTGGACCGCCCCTCTCCTGGGCGGCTCTTGACCTGCTGCGGTTGGGCCGGGCCGTGGGGAGAGGGTGGCACCGAAGGAGCCCCTTGTCCATCGTGAGCCTTCCACAGGCCGGGGAGGGGGCCTGCTGCCGTCAGGGGTCTCCGGTGTCTCTTCTGGAGGGTGTGGCATGCTGTTCTCTTTCCCTTTTCCTTAAAAAGAATGATTTTTTTGGTTAGGAATTCTGTAAGAAGCACCAAGCTTGGACAATAAGGAAGTAGCTATTTATTCCGCTGCCTACTTTGCTCAGATCGGCGTCAGTAACGCACGCAATGCTCAGAGCCTCTCGTCCTATGTGACGAAGTGTGCCAGGTGGTGTCTCCGCCCGCCCGGCCCCACGCCCCCCTGTGCGGCCTGCAGCCTGGACTCGGTGCTCACCGTTCTCCACTGAGCGTTCTGCTTCCCTCGTGGGTTGTCCGTCCGCCAGCGCCTCGAGGTGGTGAGCCTGTGCGCAAGACGTATCTGCGCGTGTCTGTCGGCTGCCCGTGCCCCCCGTGGGTTCGGGACCAGTCGCTGTTCGTCTGAGGACCCTTCGTTAGCTCTTCCGTTTCTGCCTCTGCTATCCCGTTGTTCGGTTACAAGCACAGCTGATCCTGTCTTCCAGGGTGATGGTGAGGCGTTTCCAGGTTTTCGCTGCCGTAACGGATGCTTGGGACGCATTCCTGGACGTGTGTCCTCGCACGCCGTGCCTGGGCTCCTTGGGGGCGGGGCCTCTGCTAGGCAGGAGGCTGTGCCGGGGGCACCAGGGAGCACCCCGCACTGCCCGGCCCTTACGCTCTCACCGTCACACCAGCTTACCCCTTCTGGCTCTCTGCCAGCCCAGCGACTGAGATGGTATCTCAGGGTCTGAATTTGCATTTCCCTGGTTACACACACAGCAGGTGCCTTCTCGCACGTCTCCGTCTGTGACTCACCTTCCACGGGGCCTGTGCCCGTACTCACGCAGTTCCTTATTGATCTACAGGAGTCCTGTACGGCTCCTCTGTGACCCTTTGTCTGTCCCGGGGCGGGACTTGAACTCGGCGTTTCCCAGGCAGCCGCCGGTCTTCTGACTGTGCCCACGGACCTGTTTGGTGTTGGGCAAGGCTGTGATGTTCACACAGCAGGGTTTGACGGGCTTTCCCTTTACAGTTTGTTCTTTTCTTTTTTTTCAAAATTTTTCTTAGTGTTTGTTTATTTTTGAGAGAGAGACAGAGTGTGAACAGGGGAGGGGCAGAGAGAGGGAGACATAGAATCCGAAGCAGGCTCCAGGCTCTGAGCTGTCAGCACAGAGCTCAACGTGGGGCTTGAATCCACGTACTGTGAGATCATGACCTGAGCTGAAGTCGGACGCTTAACCGACTAAGCCACCCAGGTGTCCCTCTTTTTGTTTCTTTAAAAACAAATTTTTTTAATGTTTTTTATTTATTTTTGAGACACAGTGAGAGACAGTGCAAGCAGGGGAGGGGGGTTTGAGAGAGAGGGAGACACAGAATCTGAAGCAGGCTCCAGGCTCTGAGCTGTCAGCACAGAGCCCGACACGGCACTTGAAACTACGAACCGTGAGATCATGATCTGAGCTGAAGCCGGATGCTTGACCGACTGAGCCCCCCAGGCGCCCCTCATTTTGTTTCTTGAGTGAGAAAGCCTTTGTACCTGAAAGGTGAAGTTGTTTGTTTTCATAACCGCTGCGTTGAGACAAAATTCTCATGTGTGTATATAAGTCAGTGTAGTGGGATTTGAGTATATTCACAGAGTTGCACAGCTATGAAAACTAATTCCAGAGCCTTTTCACCACCCTGGAAAGAGGCTGTGCCCGTTAGCTGTCACTCCCCCATCTTTCTTGCCCTTGGCCCCGGGAAACCCTGTTCTGCTGTCTGTGTCTGTAACCTGCCTGTTCTGGACGCTTCATATACCTGGAATCCTACAGGACAGGGTCTCCGTGACGGGCTTCTTTCCGGCGGCATAAAGCTGGTAAGGCTCATTCATGTGGTCGCATGTATCTGGGCAGCCTCGATTCGAAGTTTGTCTTTTCATGTAAAACTAACTCTCTTGTCCTGTTGGAGCTGCTTTCTGTGTGCGGCGTGAGGCTGGGATCAAACTCTGTGCCAGGTACTGGCCCGCCAGGTGCTGCAGCTCTGTTCCCAGAATACTCCATCTTCCCCCCACGGGCACGGGATGCCACGTGGGCCACATGTTTCTCTGGGTCCCAGTCTGCCCCGTCCAGGTGGCTTCGGTATCTTTCCATCAGGTCCATTCCACACAGAGCTCTCTTCCCTGGGCTGTCAGCACCCCTGCAGTCCCACCACCTGGCTCATGGTCATTTTTCTTGTTTTCCCTGAATCAGTGAACCACCGTCCAGACGTGACACTGCCATCAGACCCCTCCCCCCCAACTCCTTCTCTTGCTCCGGAGCCTTTGAGCCCCACCATTGCTTCTCACGTGTCGGGTGAAGTGTTTGCTGAGACGTCAGACCTCTGCACCTCCCCTCCAGCCTCCCCTCTGCACCTCCCCTCCCTGTCCCCAGACCCAGAGATCCGCTGTGTCCGATGACCCCACCCCACAGGGGTTTCCCCAATCTCCTGAGCCTGTTCTTCGGCCACACATCCTCACCTCTGCACAGGGCTAAGTCGCCTGTGTCCTACCCCTGCCCGTGCCTCCCCACTCTTCTCGCCTGTTCTGAAGGACAGTTGGCTCCAACATGCAGGGCCTGGCACTCAGTAGGGTGCTTGACGTCTAATGCAAAAAACAAAACCCCTCGTTTCTCCCGAAACTAGTTTATGTCTCCCCCGTTTGCTACCAAGGCAGCTTGGCCAGTATATTTCGGCGCTCAGTAAATGTTATCTCCCCCCACCCCCAACCCCACCTCAGACCTGAGTCCTGCTACCTGAGCCTCAGCAAAATCCCTGCAGTTCAGCTGTGTTTTCAGGGGTCCAGTTAGTGATGAGCACTGGATGGGCTAGGGGCTCCTCAGAGGTGGGGCCGGAAAGGAGGACCGTTTGAACGTCGCTGGTCAGCATAGATCAGGGGTTCCCAGCCTCGCGCGTGTGTTAAAGTCACCCGGAGGACGTCTCTAATGCACATGGACACCCAGGAACCTCCCCTAGCGTCCAGGGTAGTTGATCTCACGGAGGAAGATATCAGATATTAAAAAGTCCCTGGGGAGTGCCCATGCAGCCATGCCGAGAGCCACGGCGTGGCTCAGCCGCTGTGTGGCTGGGTGTCCCTGCCAGGCTGCCGGGTAGCCCTCTGTTCTTGGCCTCTGTCGATCATTTCCAGTCATTCGGAGTGAAGTCCACGTTGGTGGGGGAAGAGACTCGGACAGTGCCCTCACCTGGCACCTGCGCTTACAGGTGCATTTCTGGGTGTGAAATTCACAGGAGGGAAATTCTCTTTTTCCTCTTCTCCTCTGGCTCAAAACAACGACACAGTTTCCATTGGACTAGCCAGGCTTCCTTAGGCGTAGATGGAGGAGCGAGTATGAGTGTTCGGTTTGGGAGGACCAGCGGCTGCCAGGCAGATCTAAGCCCGGCACGTGCTCAGTCAGCCACGTTGGACACAGCTTGCTCTTTGGCTGCTCAGTGAGCTTGCAGTCCTGGTCTGGAAGCCATGCGGGTTTTCCTGGAATTAAATGCCAGGCCCCCTTGAGGCCCTGGGCAGACAGGGTGCTGATCCCCGAGGGTCCCCGGAGCTGTGCCCAGAGCACGCAGAGGGGCACGCAGGTAGCAAGGGCGTAGCCGTGTGCTCAGGAGGGGCTGAGTGGCCAGCCTGGGGAGGTCCCAGTTTTCATGAACACAACTGTTTGTTGTTCTCAGTGCTGGTTAATTTTCTTTCCTCTGTGGGCTTAGGAAGGAGAGGGTGGGGCTCTGATTGTGGCCATTTCGTTTCATCTCCTGAGTTAAGGCTTCCGGGGCCAGCCTGTTGGCACACAGGCTGCCGGGCAGTGTTCTCGCTGTGTGACTTTGGACTTGATGCTTAATCTCTCTGAGGCTCAGGCTCCTCTTCACCAAACAGGGATAGAGATAATAGGACCTGTCTCATCAGCTTGGCATGAGGATCACAGGGGCTGATGGTGGGCGTTTTGCCTGCTCTCACCAGCAGAAGTTCAGAATTTGCAGGTGTGAGTGGGAAGCAGGTGGCATTCTCGATGCTCTGTGTGGACTCGAGAACCCCATCCCACACCTGGGGCGCTGGGCGTCTCTGCTGAGCTTGTGGCTGGCAGCCTTGCCCCCCTCCTCCCCCACACCTGCCTGGGCAGCTCAGGTGGGCACCCAGGCAGGGGAGGGAGTGGCATGGGCCAAGGTGCCCAGCCCGGCTCGGTGCTGCCACAGCTCAGAGGCGTCCTCACAGGAACCTGATGTCCCCCGATACGCCTCCCTCAGCCCTCTCGCCTTCATCCATAAATAATACCTGTCTCACATTCAGCCCGTGCCTTCCCAAGCTGTAATGTGTGTCGAGAGGCAGATGCTAATGGCCAGCGCGCGGCTCAGGTGCTCCCCGACCTGCCGGCCGTGGTCCCACCTCTGCGCCTGTGCGCACGCTGTGCCCTGCTCAGACTTGCCTTCCATCCCCACTCTGCTTCTGCCTCTCAGTCCTGCTTGCTCTGATCTCGAGTCCAGGGCTCAACTCAGATGCCGCCTCCTTCAGGAAGGAGCCCCTGATTTCTTTCTGCCCTCTACCCGCCCCCTCCCCCCAGGCTGTATATACCTCTTTAGTCTTTGCCCTTTAGCAGATCTGGTGATTCCTGCCGTCCCTTCGTTAGGCTGAAGGACCCTCTGAGAAGGGGACCATGGCCTTGGACGAGCGCGCGTGACTGTCGGTCCTGCTGGTGCCTGGCTCTGTGAGCTTGGGCAGACCCGGGCTCTCTGTGAGCATCCTTCCTCTCCTGGCAGGGCCCCCGGGAGGGTCAGAGTGGGCGCACAGCACTGAGGTCGGGAAGCAGATTCTTGGGTCTCCTCGCCTACTCAGGAACCTCTAAAGTTCCAGGGGTTTCTGTCCAGCAGAGGCCCCGGGTTCAGGGAGTAGGTGGGCCTGGTGTTGGAACATCCCCCGGGTCCTCTGCTGGAGGGGACCTGGGAGTGTGATGTGCCCGAGGGGAGGGCGGTGGGGCTGTGCAGCTCCCAGACCTGCTGATCTGGCCTGTGGGCAGGATGGGGGCTGGGGGTGGGGAGCCACCTGGGGGCTGAGCACTGGCCCGAAGGAAGTGTGGGCCCGAGGAGGCCACTGCCCCCAACCATGGTCTGTGACCCTCCCTTCTTCTCCCTGAGCCTCAGTGACCTCGTCTGCACGCTGGGGCTGTCTCCCAGGCCTGCACGCTGGTTTTGACTTCCACGGCCCGACCTGCAGGTCTTGGTGGGCACTTGGCTGTCCTCGGGGCCAAGTCCTGGTTGGGGAGAAGGGAGAGAAGCGGGGAAGCCGAGGTCACGGGAAATCAGGTGCTCTCAGGGGCTGTGTCCACCTCTGGGGCGGAGGGCCGGGGGCCCGGAACGGGGAGGGTGCTTCCGTCGGAGGACGCCCTTCTGCCCCGGGGCTGGCCATCTTAATGAAGTGGAAGGAGACAGGAATTTCTTCAACCAAGCAGCCGTGTGGAAATGTCAGCCACCCCCGCGGAGGCGGCCCAAGGCGGGTGCAGCCGGGTCTCCTGCTAATGAGTGACCTGCCACAAAGCCTGCCTGTCCCCGAGACCTCGTGGGGACCCCACTCGGCGGGAGGCTGCTGGAAGGGGGGCAGGCAGCTGGAGAGCCAGCCCCGTGTGTCACTGTGTGTCACTGTACACCCCCCTCCCCCCAACCCCCGCTCCTTCCTATGCAGAGGGGACGATCATCCTTCCTCCTGAGCTGTGACAGACACTGTTGGCACTCTGCCCGGATCCCTGTGGCACTTGCTGCTTCCGTGTCCACCGCCCACTTCACCTGCTGGCACCTGCCGATCTCCAGGTGGGCAGTGCTGGGGCGTTAGCACCTGTCCCCCATGAGCAGCCCGCAGCAGTGAGCCCTGGGGGGGGGGGTGACTCCGAGACCCCTCCCCCAGCTCCCCAGCCTGTCAACCCTGCCTTCATCGGCTCCTTGTTCCCCACTGCGCCTCCCAGCTCCAGTACCTGGGCTCCCTGGGGCCACCTCCCACACACCCTGCGCATGTACTTGAACCCCTGCCTTCCTCACACTCAGATGTAAGCTCATGGTGGTGTGGCCAGCTTGCTGTTGGATGAGATCATGAGGGACACTTGCCGTTAGCACCTGGGACGCTCTGCTTCTGGGTCTTTCTGGGGTGTTCTGTGTGGGGTAGGGGTGTGACGTCACTCACGGTCTCAGGCTGAGTGCTTTTCACTGGACCTTCTGCTGGTGGGGGCTTGCCGGACAGAGGACGGAGCCCCCGGCAGGCAGGCGTTTAGACTTTTCCTGAGGGCCTGCTGTGTGCCGTGGGCTGAGCTGGTGAGGACGGTTTACAGGGATGATTGGATGTGGCCTCTGGCTCCCCAATTTTTTTTTAAATGTTTCTTTATATTTGAGACACTGAGTGCGAGCCAGAGGAGGGGCAGAGAGAAAGGGAGACACAGAATCCAAAGCAGATTCCAGGCTCCAAGCTGTCAGCACACAGCTTGATGCGGGGCTCGAACCTATGAACCCCGAGATCATGACTTGAGCCGAACGGGGACACTCAACCGACTGAGCCACCCAGGCGCCCCTCCCTAATTCTTATCATTTGGGCTAGAGGTGACGCTGGGGCCACACTGCATACCTATGGAGGGTCCCGGCCAGGAGGGGGAGATCTGACCTGGTCCCAGACCCAGCCTCAGAGAAGGCAAGGTGGACTGGGATCTGTACCCATGAGGGGAGCTCGCAGACCCTCTGGGCTCCATGAGACCCCTGTCCCCCATCCGTGGGCTGCATGGCCCCCTGTATTCTCCGGGAACGCAGGATCTGCAAGGAGGCCGGGGCTGGGGCCGACCCTCTGGCTCTCAGAAGCAAGGACATCGTAGGCTCCTACCCCTTGCCGCCACCCCCCACCCCCAGATGGAGGCTGGATTGTGAATCCTCCCGAATTAGTCCACTGAGGCCTGGGAAGAGCCTGGGGAAGGTCTGAGGAGACACATTGGCCAGCTGAGCCCTTGGGGGCCCTTCAGTAGTCCCCTCCCTCACTTTCCCCACAAGCAGCCAAGCCGGGAAATGATGCATTTCTCCCTTGGGGCTCCGTGCCTCACCGCTGCAAACCCTGGGATTAATGTAATTACATGCTCAGCTCCGGGAGGCTGGGGCTCAGAGGCGCCCAGTGGGATCACGAGATGCCCAGGGCTGCTGGGAGAGATCATCCCCCCAGAGAGCCAGGCCCTCCGGGGTGTCCCACCCCTGCTCCAGAAGGTCCACCTTGCTGCCACTCTTGCCGCTGTGGGACACCTGCTCTGACCCACCGGCGACCAGATATCTGGGTTCTGAGCCCCTGGCAGGGACAGAGCCTGGTCTGGGGAGCTGAGTGTGAGGACGGGATCCAGCGTGGCTGAGGCAGCCTCGAATCCTCTTAAACTCTGGGGGAAGGGGCAGACTCGGGCCTCAGGAACGGCCCCCAGACCAGAGCTGGGGAGATGTCGGCAGAGGGGGCTGATTGGCCGTCCTCCTGGTCCCCCTTCTGCTTCTGTGATATCCGTGGGTGGCCCTACAGGTGCTAGTGCAGTAATTTAATTCTTTCTCTCTTTTTTTAATAAAAGAAAGGTTTCTCCCCATTCTGGAAGCAGATTATTTGAAAGTTAACAAGAAGGGGTGCAAACATAGTCCCTTGTATGACCACGGTGCAGTCGCACCTCCATCGGTATCTCCGCGGACCTCCTTCCCGAATTTATTTCAGTGCCTAGATATTTTTACACGTAAGAGCAATAAGACGTACCATTTTGCATCCAGCTCTTTCCCCCGGAGCGTAAAGGTTTTCCATGTTGTCGAGGAGAGAAATCCGTCTTCTACAGCGTTTGAAGGACGGGGGTAGCTCTCCGCTATCATTGGACAAATGGTTGTTTCCATTTCTGGCCGCTGTCACACACTGTCTGCATTCCTCATAATTAGAATGAACTCTTCCGGATAGATTCCATCGGAAGCACCAGATGATTTAAAATATTTTAAGACCTGCCCTGTTGTTCTCTGGGAATTAGAAGGAGAAGCCCACCAGGCCCTGGTGGTCTGACGTACACTCTGTTCTCTGTAGCTGCGTGGGGTCTGAACCCAAACGGCGGGTTGAGCGGGAGCAGCGCCGCGTCTGTGCCCACGTGTGGCCCGTGCGCTGTGGCCCCTGGGCCCTGAGGTTTGCTTCTGGCGGCAGCGGGTGGTGGGTGATGGGTGTTGTTGAGTCGTCCGTGCCACTGCCGGTGTCCCTTCTCCTGGTGCCCCCTCTGTCCCTGCTGTCTTCTCCTCGCTGCCGTCCCGGGAGGGGTGGGTTGGACCGGCGGTGGCTGAAGCAGGAACAGTGCTGTGTGTCTGGGTCCCTGCTGCCCGGCGAGGGCGCGGAGGCCGGGCACCACACCTGCTGACTCCATCCCACTCCGTGACCTCGACTGTGGTCTGACCAAGAAGGGACAATGCCAGGGGCGCCTGGGTGGCTCAGTCGTTTAAGCCTGACTCTTGCTTTGAGCTCAGGTCATGATCTCAGGGTTTGTGAGTTCAAGCCCTGCACTGGGCTCTGCACTGACCACATGGAGCCTGCTAGGAATTCTCTCTCTGCCTGTCTCTCTGCCCCATCTCTACTTGCTCTCTCTCTCAAAATAAATGAATAAACAATAAAAAAGGAGAAAGGATATGCTAGGAGGTCCTGGCGGACCCCAGAGAAATTGGCCGAGGGAGACAGACGGTCCCCCCATACTAGGAAACTGGGGGGGAGTCTGCCGGCTTCCCCATGGCTGCGTGGGCGTGGGGAGCAGGGCAGGGCAGGTGACTGGTCCTCTCCTGAGTTCAGGGCTGTGCCTGGTGGCGTGGCCCCCCCTGTGGGCCGTGGTGACAGGGACTGGCTCGCCGCTGCTCCCCCGGATCGGGCAGTGACGGAGGGTCCAGGAGAGAGGCTTGAATAAGAATCACGTCGTCTTTCTGGGACGCGTGCCAGCCCCTCCTCCTGGCACCGAGCTGTCAGCTCTGTTCACAGCCACAGACGCTTGGGGTCCTGAGTCCTGGGCTGCGGGGTGGGCCTGGACAGTGGGCAGAGGGCCTGGCAGGCTGGGCCCTGGGCTCCCCTGCTCGCTCACCTATGGCGGAGAGCCAGGGAGAGGACGCTGTTCCTCTCGGCTTCTGAATCTGGGAAGCGGGGAGGATGCCTGTTAATCCTCACCTGATGCTGGGGCTGCCGAGCGTCACCCCTGGGGTGGGTCCCCCCCCACCACCACCCTGAGGGAGGCCACACAAGGCTAGTTACTTGAAGAGCGAGACAAGAGGGCTGGGAAGAACTTGCAGTGTGTGTCTGCTGTGTCCCAGCTGGGGGGCTTGCGAGCCCTTCTGCGAGGGCACACAGAGGACACGAAGGGAACCGGGCTGCACCCCATCTCCCTCCCTGTGCCCACAAGGCCCTGGCGCACCCTGGACCCCATGGCTTTCCTATCAGGCCTGTTGGCGTGGTTGTGATGGGGGAGGCGCTCGCCGTCCTGGCTGATTGAGGTTGAACGGATGGATGGATGGAGTACCGTGACCGCTGGCCGAAGAGGGGTGTGAGGGAGGCCTTTGTATAGCCACGGTCACGCGGGCTGGCCAGGGTCCCCGGCCCGGGGCAGGTGGGATCTGCTGAGCACCGGGCATGCACCCAGGGTCCTGATGGCAAGGCCCTTGGGTCACCCCCGCCCCCAGGCTTCGGTCCCACCTCCGCTGCTGCCCTGGGATGTGCTGTGAACAAACCGCTTCCCCTCAGAGCCTAGATTTCCTGGCCACCAAGGGCCCTGCAGAGTGGGGGGGTGTGGCGAGGCGGTGTGGGGGGCAGCCCCCCGCATCAGGGCTCCCGTGGCCCCGCTGCCCTGTGGTGACCGGTGCCAGCCCGGAGGGCGAGGGCGGCAGGCCTGGTCAGAGAGGCCCTTCTCTCCCCAGAAGGCCTGGCATTCCTGCCCCGGGCTGGGCCGATGGGCTGGGCCAGGGCCAGGGCTGGGGGTGCGGAGCTCCTGAGGGTCCTTCCCATGAGCTCGTGGGCGGGTCCCTGGGCAGAGGGGCACCTCTGTGGGCAGACTGCCCCCTGGAGCTGGGGGTAGTCTCAGAGTGTGGCCTTGCTGATGGGCTGGAACGCTTGAGGCCTGGCCCCGCCCCCCGCAGAGGGTTCTGGGGAGGGGACCGCCGGCTGAGCACCAGTGGAGGGGGAGTGACATCCATGTCACCCAAGATAGTGCCAGCATGTGCTGGGGGCAGGCAGATGCTTCATTTTCCCAAGGCGGCGGTGTAGAGAGGTGGCTCCGGCTGAGGGTCTGGTGGCTTCTGAGGTAAAGGGCTGGAGGAGCAATCTGGAGAGCCTGGGTGTCCTGTGGAGGCAGGAGGAGCAGCGACTGGCCCGGTGGGCGGGGTGTGGGCTGGTGTCCGGGCCACGTGAGCTCCGGCGTGGTGCTCGTGTGGACTGGAAGCCCAGAACCTGTCTCTTACCGGGCGCTGCACGCCTCCCAGGGGGGTGACGTGGGACCTGACTGCGCAGCCACAGGTGCGTGATGGTGGCGTCCCCTTGCCTGCCCTGCCCTGCCCCTCTCTGCCCTGGGCCCCGCAGCCTGCCCCTCGGCCCTGTGCTCTGGGTTGCCCTTGGCTTCCTCCCAGGCCAGGCTGGGGTGACTCAGTGCTTCTGTCCTCCGCCGGCGGAGCTGATTTCTGGCCTGATGGGGGAGGCAGGACCGGGGCTCTGGGAGTCAGGGCTGGGGAATTTTGCCCGCCTCTCTGACGTGACTATAAAACATATGAGTGTGGTGAAGGAGGGTGATTTTCACCCCCTGCTGCGTTCAGAAACTGGGGGTGTGTGGCTGGGGACGTGCCCCTAGCCTGGCCCAGTGCGCCGCCGCTGACCACTCCCGTCGGTCACATCCCCCGGGAGAGCTGGTGGCTCACCCGGCGTCTGCGCTCCACCCGAAGGTCCTGTGTGTCGGGCAGGGTGGAGCGGAGGAATCCTGGATGCTGACTCAGTATGCTCAGGGGCCTCCGTTTTCCCGCTGTGCCAGGGAGGGGGCTCCCGGGACCCCATACCCCACTCTGTGCTGCCCCCTAGCTGCGAGGCTCTCACCGGAGACCAAGTCTGATGATTCACGCGTCCCCCTCCTTGTGTCGTTGCAGATCCCTCGTCCACCTACATCAGGCAGCTGGAGACCAAGGTGAGGCTCCTGGAGGGTGACAAGGCCCTTGCACAGGTAGGCTGTTGGGGGCGGGAGACTGCGGGGGCGGTGCCCGCTGTGCTGAGGAGCCGCTGTGAGCCCTCCCGCCGCCCCGGCCTCCCTGGGCTCCTAGCCACCCCTCTGCCCCAGTGCCGTCCGGAGTCACCCCCTGGACCTTGGGGTCATGTGCCTAACCCTTGCTCCACGGCCTTTGGGGTGTCTCCTGTCACAGCCTCTCATGCTGCCCCCAGGGGTCTATGAGCACCTCGGGTCAGCCCTGGGCCTGTCCCAGAGGTGGTGTGGAACAAAGGGGCTGCTCAAGGGCAGATCAAGGCCGGAGAGGGGACAGGCACGCCCCCACTCACCCCCTCGTGGAAACGCCCTGCACCTGCCACCCACGTTCCTCTCCCGGCCGGGGGTCCCCCCTCTGCCCCCAGGCAGGTGCGGCTGTCCTGTTGCCAGCATGTCCCCGGCACAGGGATGGCAGACTGGAGGCTGGAGGATGAGGGCCGCCCAGCCAGGGGGCCGGGCAGGGTGACAGTGGAGCAGGGGGACCCGTGGCTGTGCTCCTGCTAGTGTGGCTGGAGTGAGCCGGGTGGCGACTGCCGGGCTGAGGGGCAGGGCTGGGAGGCTGCGGTCAGCCCTGTGTGGGGTCCTGGGGGCCACCTGGTGTGGCCAGCCCCTCCAGCCTCTCTCTCCCTTGTCCCCATCCCTGGCTTCATCTCCCCTCCCCCTCCCCTGCCGTGTCCCCAGCCCATGAGCGTTGGCCAGAATGCCCAGAGCGTTTCTCTGGGAACCAACCCCAGGGAGGGCTCAGCTGCCCGGCCCCGTTGCTAGGCGACCAGCAGGCTTGGCGCCACTGTCCTGCTCAGGAAGCCCGAGGCACCCTCTCTGCCCGCTGGGTGGCTGCTGGGAGGCTCACGGCCCCAGCACAAGGACAGCTCCCACCGAGGCCACCCCACTCCTCGCCCCTTCGTGGGCTGTGTGAGCAGTTCCCATGGCCTAGCAGGACCCTGGTCCACACCACCAGGGCCACCGCACCCATCCTGCAGTGTGTGGCCAGGCGCTGAATTGCAGGGCTGGTTTGGTAACTCTGTGTGGTTAAGGTCGTGGCACAAGGGCTCAGCCACAAGACCACTGGTTCCTTTGCTTCCTTGGGCCTGGGAGGGCGGGGTGGGGCTGGGTCTCCCCTGACCGGCGGGGGTGAGGGGGAGGGCCTGGGCTGCAGGAGCTGTAGGCAGAAGTGATGCCCGGAGGATTGGGGTTGGGGGGGCAGCATTAAGGCTCAGGGACCTTTGCTTTGGAGCAGGTGCCTGTTCTGCTCGCCGCGGCCGCTGGACGGCAAGATGAAGGCCGGGACCATGATCTGGACCCGAGGCCTCGGGTCCATGACCTTGTGAGTCCGTCCCAGCCTGACCGTTCTTTGTTTCCTCACTCCCTTGGAGAAGCACGTTGAGAGCCCAGGCCCCGAATTCAGGATGCTGTTTGCCACGTAGTTCTGTGGTCCGACCGGGCACTGCTTGTGGTCCCTTTCCCGCAAACACGGGCCACAGTGTGCCCCTGGGAGAACACAGCCCAGTTGCCAGTGGTGGGTCTGGCTGTGGACTGTGGGGAGACGTGCACATGCTCAGGCCACGGAGAAGTGGTCCTTCCAGCCCTTCCTCCCGGGGCGCCCCTGGTGTCACAAGGGAGGCCCCTGTGCCATGTGCACTGGCCCCAGGCCCACACGTGGGGAGGGGGAGGTTGTCAGGGGCCCCGTGTCTGGGCACGAGGGCGACGGCAGCCACCCGGGCCGTGGGTGGCTCTGCTTGTGCCCCTACCACCACCTCCAAGCCTGCTCAGACCTGCCCCCAGGGGTCGGCCGGAGCCCGTGGCCTGGAGGCAGCAGCAGGACTGTCCGTCTTCCACTGGTGCCCACGCCTGGGCCAGGCACAGGTTCCCTAGGATGGGGGCTTGCAGGCTGCAGGCGGTCAGACTGGGATTTAGGGACAAGGACGAGCTCTGCCCGGCTTGTTGCTGGTAGAGGGACGGCACTGGGGCCTGAGGGAGGGGCCAGCCGCACGGCGCCGGGGCTCGGCCCCTCCGCCAGGGCGCTGTGCCTCCTTGACCCCTCGTGGCAGCACCACAGCTGGGCCTCAGCCGACAGTCAGCAAAAACACCCAGGAGCCGCTGGCAGAATGTCTCCAGGGTCACGGCCAGGGCTCCTGCCGCCTCCCCGCTGCTGTCCCCTGAGCTTGGCTCCAAGGGCGGGTGGGTCATGCTGGCTGGAGAGGAGGGCACTGCTGTCCTGAGCCATGGGGGAGAGATGGAGACAGAGACAGTGAGAGAGGGGCCGCCCTCCCCCCCAGGCCTGCTGTCAGCTTCCTGGCGGCAACTCACCCCTCATTTGCTTTCGGATTCCTGGGGCAGCTCAGAGGGCGCCACTGTTTGCTCACCTGTACAATGGGCACGCACACCCTCTGTGTAATTATTAGGCTGCTGTGCATGGCCCTAGGGGTACGGGGGTGACAAGGCACAGGCCTAGCCACCTCCTTGTTCCAGCTTGCAGGACAGGAGGCGGCTGGAGGGCCGCGGAGGTGGGGAGAGCCCCACAGGTGGGCCCAGGCCCACAATGAGAGGACCAGTCTCGTTCCAAGGGAGTCCAGGGGCGAAGGGGTTTATCCTTCTTCCTTGTGGCCTCCAGTTCAGGTATGGCCTCCTCCCAGCAGCCTCCCTCCCCAGCCACCCCAGGGGGCTCGACACTCAGTCTGGGCTCGACACTCAGTCTGAGCTCGCGGCCCCGTGAGCTGTCCCCCGCACCTTGCTGCTAGGCTGTCACGATCCTTCCTTGGGGAGCCCGGCCGCCACCCCCGCTGGACTGTCAGCGGCTCCAGGCCCGGCTGCTGGGGCTTACTGGACACATCTGCGTCTCCACTGCCTGGCACAGGTGGGCTGGGCGGATACATCTTGGGGAGCCCCTGGCCACCCACCCACCCGGAGTTGGGGGCCCGAGGGGAGGCCGGCTCTTGCTTACCCAAGGGAGAGCGGCTTCGTGAGCCGGCGAGCATGCCATCTTTGGAAGCAGTCACGTGATGGATGCCCACATCTGGGAATCTTTCATGTTTTATTTATTTATTTATTTTTGAGAGAGACAGTGCGAGCAGGGGAGGGTCAGAGAGGGAGACACAGAATCTGGCTCTGAGCTAGCAGTTAGCACAGAGCTCGACGTGGGGCTTGAACCCATGAACGGTGAGATCATGACTTGAGCTGAAGTCGGACGCTTAACTGACTGAGCCCCCCAAGCGCCCCCACACATCTGGGAATCTTGAAGGGAGAGATTCCTTCCTGCCGGAGGCGGGATGCTGGCCTGGGTCTCGTGAGCTCGGGCTTTCAGAGTTTAGCATTCTTGCACTTACATCCTGTCGCTGAAATCAAATAGCACAGAGACCGCAGAGAGAAAGTAAGGCACCCGCCTTCTTGGAGAAAAGCAGAAGCAAGTGGTGTTCCTCTTTGAGCCCCCTTCAGGGGACAGGGCCGTGGGGTCTGGACCGCGGGGCAGCCAGCCTCCTCGGCCCTGGCTTCCCACGGACCCCGCCCCTCCCCTCCGCTCCCTGCGTGGCCTCTATTTAACGCCAAAATAGCTTTAATTAAAAATGTGCCAGAGTGTCCACAGACTAAATTACCGTATTGCAGTTCGTGGTTTCTTTCTCGTGTCAGCTTTAAAATTCCATCAACACAGCTGCCTCCTCTGCGGTGATTCATCTCGAGTCCCCGGATGCGTTATTATTTTTCCTGCAGACTCTATGCCCGGCCGGGCTGGGGTGGGGGCGGCTGTCGCTGACGCTGGGGGCCTTGGCTCTTGGTCCCCCCCCCCTGCTCAGCTCCCCGGCTGGGGTGGTACATGGAAGGCTCCGGTTTCACCCAGCAGCCAGCCTGATGAGGGAGCAAGTGGTATTGGGCTGGTCTCACAGGAGGCAGGTGGGCAGCTCCCCGCCCCCCAGGCCTGCCCTTTCCCTGTCCTGCCGCGCCACGCAGGGCTGCCTGAACACATGGGTTAGACGTGACCCCAAGATTTACAGCGAGCGCAGATGGGGAGAGGCTAGGTCTGGGTGGAGGAGGGCGTCCTGGCCTGAGTGACTGTGTCAGTGTCCTGGGGCCACTGTGACAAACAACAAGCGTATTGTCTCGTGGTTCTGGGGGCCCTGGGGTCAACGTATGAACCTGGGGGGGGGCATACTCTAGCCTGTGGCAATGGTGTCATTGGCCTGGTGGTATAAAGAAGCAGGTTTGGGCCCTGAGGAAACCCCAGCACTTACCTGCTGTGTGGCTTTAGGCCGAGTCCCGTATGTCCTGGTGCCCAGTTCCTTACCTGTAAGACAGGATGACGGTGATGTCTACTAGACGTGGCCAGGCACTGGGGAGTAACCCTGGGCAGTGCCTGCACTTCTCTCCTTGCTCTTGGGGACCAGGATGTTCAAGGTCTGTGGTGGACGTGTGCCCGGCTGGCCCGTCCCTGGATGCACTGCTCCCTTCTGGCCTCTGTCTGGGTTTCGACCCCCATACAGGCCCGGAGACAGCGGGACAGTCTGCCACCACCGGAGCCTGTGCCGAGGCCTCGGTTCTGTTTCCCAAGTCCCTGCAGAGGCCCTGCCGTCCCGAGGGGCCGGTTCCCTGGCCCAAGCCGTCCAGGGACACTGGTCTCCCTCCAATGTCTCTTTGGTGGTGTCTTCGGTGACACGTGTTGGTTGACGGGCCCTGAGCTGTCCCTGCTCGAGGGCTCGAGGTCACGTCCTGCTCCCTCCCTCGTGAGAGCGGTGCTTTCTGGATCTCTGAAGGGCTTTAACTACTTCGTTAGCAGAGCCTTAGCCCCAGGCCAGCCTCTCCCTCCAGCATCCGAGCCCATGGCCCATCTAGCAGCACCGGCAGAAAGACACTGGGAATTCCGCCTCTGTCCCCGCCGTGCCTGGGGCTTAATCACTGTCCGCTGTGAGCCACGTGCCGAGTGACCATCAGAGCCAAGCCCCAGACTCCAGAGCCGGAGGGTCTGATTCAAATCGCCAAAGTGCCGCTTACCAGCCGGGTGGGTGGGGCCAGGGGCTGAACCTCTCTGTGCCTCAGTTTTCTCATCTGTAAAATGGGGACACTGATGGTGGCTGTCCCAGGATGGAAGGGCAGATCCCGCAGAGCACCAGGGCTGGCCGGCGGTAAGCGTCGTGGGCCATCTGGCCCCCGCGCGCCCTTCTTGACCCCGATTCACTGGCAAACAACAGAGACCTGGAACGCCGATGAGCTCCTCAGACCCACCCGGCCTGGGCGGGGATTTGGGGTTTGCAAGTCTGTGCCCCCAAGCCCCCACCTCTTTCGGAGATCCCACAGTCTGTCCCTCAGCCACCTTATTGAAACAAGGGGTTGCCGAGGGGACCTGTAAGGGGTGAGGGGACCTGTAAGGGGGTGATGGTCACTGTGGTGGATGAGACCCAGTCCGTGGGCTCCGCCGTCAGCCACAGGCCACGTGGCCCCGGGCGGCACACACGCTCAGTTTGAAACCTGGGATTTCTGGTCTGCAGTGGCGTGGGGAGCCGGGTGCGGTGGCAGCGGTGCGTCACAGGAGCCGCGCTGTACCCGCACGTGCGGCCTCCGCTACCTGATCCAAGCACCAGTTCGGAAGAACCTTCTGGGCCCCCAGCCATGCAGCGGCTGCTTTTCTTCTTAATGGCCCGAGGATGAGTTTTCTCGAAATTGAAGGGGAAACGGAGCAAACGAGTCCGGCCAGACAGTTGTACCCGCACATCCGCGGGAGGGGCCTTGCCCGTCACCTTCCCCGCCTCTGCCAGCTGGTGGGCTGGCATCTCGGGGTGCCTCCAGACCAGTGCGGGGAGGGGTGCCGATGTGAGCCCCACGAGGGCTGGGAGCGGGCTGGGTGCTCGCTCAGTCCTTGTAGACGTGAGGGTTTCTAAAAACATGGGGCTCCGAGGTGCCCACCCCGGCCTGGCCGAGGCCCTGGCACCTTTGGGCTACTGAGGGACCAGGGGTGGGGGCCGAGGGGGGCTGTGGCTGGTGGTTGCTGGGTGACACCTCTCTTCCCTTGCAGCTGCCTCGCCCCCGAGGCCGCCCAGGAAGCTGGCTTCAGGTAGAGCCGCCTGGCGGGACGTGTTTGCAGTGTCTGCGGTGGGGGCTGATTGCAGTGCTGTGTGCTGTCCTGTCTCCTCCGGGTGCCCCCCTCCCCCAGCACCCTCCCAGCACCCCCCAGGGGGCCCTGGTTCTGCCTCTAGATTCTTCCTGGGCCGTGCCCTCCCCAAGCTGGCATCAGTGCCCAGCTCTACCAAACAGCAGCAGAGAGCCACGAGGCAGCGGCCTCCATGGTGCCCCGTGCAGGCCTGTCACCACGTCCGCCCAGCCGGTGTTGGGTGGTCCCAGTGGTCTCGGGATGCCCCTTTGTCAGTGTTCACCCCTGAGCCCCCACCCCCCAGTCCTGGCCTCGCACGGCAGACACTGCCTCCCGCCAGGTGCACCCAGTGGGTGCTGCCTGGACGCAGCTGTGGCAGCACACGGTCCCTCAAGGAGAGTCCTCTGGGGAGCAAGCGGGAGGGGTGACAGTCGCTGCCCTGAGTGAGCCAACCCACAGCTGCTGCTGGGGGACAGGGAGTGGTGGAGGGAGGTGGGTGGGGTCCTCCCTTTGTGTCCTGCTGTGACCCTTTTTTGCTCAAGGACGCTCTGACGGTGCTCCTCGGGAGCTCGCTGCACGCCACCGGGGCTCAGAGGGGCTGAGGGAGACCGAGTTCACGCCAGCTCGGAGTCGGGCAGCCATGTAGTGGCGGCCCTGGACAGAAGCCCAGTGTCCCTAACAGTGGACTCGGGCCCCGTGGCTTCCTGGGTGTCCCCCCTGGCCTGAAGGGGCAAATCTGTTTGCACTTGATGTTTCTTTTGAGGATGTGGGGGTCCTGCCCACTCTGTGTGGCAGATTGTTTCTCCCTGTGTCCTGAGGGACCCTTGTTTGGGATTGCGGCTGGGACAGGCATCCTGTCCGCCCTTTCTGAACCACCTGAGTCGGCCCTGCCACCCCAGGAGGCCATGTCAGCTCCATGTCCCCTCGGCGGTGAAAACCTAAGGATTTCATTTTTCCAGGGCACCAACAGGCAAATCCCAGGATTTTTAATTTGCATTTCAGTGCAATTATGGTCCCTCATTCTGATGCATCATTAGTCACGTTGCCCCTGATGAGAGATTGTGCATTTGTTCCCCCGGCAGCTTTGTGGGTCGCTAATAAAGTTCTGTGGACGCACAAATATTTATAGATGATCACTAAAGGCAGGCGTGGGATTGCATGTGCTAATTACCACCCCCCTCGTACACACGTCTTCCCAAGGAGAAAATGATCTGGGGGAGGGAGGGGTGACACACACCCGTGTTTTCAGTACCAACACGTGAGTTCCTTCTGAACCCATTTGGTCTGGCGACAGAGGGGGTGTGGAGGAGGGGAGATCCGCCCAGACGTGGAGCCAGGCGGTGCTGGGGAAACACCGGGCCACGCCCAGCTGTCCCGGTCCCAAGGACTGGCGGGAGAGAGCGGGGCCTCCACTCCCTGGCCGTGTGGCCTGGCAAGCATCAGTGTGTGTGAGCCGGGCTGAGCCTGACACCTGCTCTCTCTCGGCAGCCTGGCCAGGTCGGTGGCTCCCGCAGAATGGTGGCCCGGGGCCCGTCGAGAGCCTGGTGGCGCTGGGTGTGGTGTTCAGCGTGACTGGGCTTAGGACATGCTGTCCATCAGAAGAGTTCATAAGTGTCCCAGACACCTGACCAGGAACAGACTTGGTCGGGATTTTGCCTTTGAGTGAAGGTTGACGCCCCTGCGCAGAGAGAGTGAGCCGGGGAGGCACAGGTGCCCCGATGAGGGCCCCCCCGCCCGGCTGGGGAGTGGTGAGGGAGTGCTGGGCAAGGGGGCAGGGGTCTCTGTCATTTTGATGTCAGGTGCCAGATGGGTCCGATCTGGCTGGGCCAGTGAGGATTAACCTGTCTCTGGTTCAGCCAAGGCTCAGCCATAGTCAGGGGTGTGGCAGTCGCATTTTAAGAGTTCTGGAGACACCCTGCTATACCTCAGGGGCCACTGTGGGAGGGTGGGTCGCCACTTCTCTCCCTTCTATGCCTCTTGGCGACCTTTGTTTACACTGCGGGCCCTCCCAGAGGCCATGCGAATAGTTCTCTCTGCTTGCTCCGGCCAGCCTGGCTAGGGTGGGGGTGGTAATCTGGTGGGTGACCCAGGGGGTGTGACCTGGGGCCGATGGGGATAGGAGTTGGTGAGGCTAGAGACCCAGGAGAAATGGGGTCTGTGTCCAGCGGTCAGCAGGAGGGGAGCAGGCTGTGTGCGGGTCCCGCACAGAGCCTGCTCCCCTCCTGGACCAGCAGATGGGGTTGGTGACCAGGAGGCGGGACCCCCAGGTGCAAGTGCTGCTAGGTCTTGATCACCCGCCCTTGTCCCGGCCTCCTCTCCTCCAGGATCTGTTTGGGTAACTCGGCACCTGTGGGTTTACGGGACATTCTGCTGTTCTGTCTGCCCAACAGCCCGCCCTCAGTGTCTTTGTAGTAGAAACAGGTGTCTGGGCCGGGAACCCCAGCCCGGGCTCTTCGTGACAGAGGGGGCTCCTGCTCAGCTGACCAGAGGGCCTGCGTTGGATTGAGCGCGGCCCCTGGGTCCCCTCCCTCTGCGGATTGCAGCCCCGGGCCTCTGGGGGGGGGCATTTGCTCTGCCCTGAGGAGAATCGCCTAAAGCCAAATACATGTTCATTCATTCATTCACTCCCTCCCTCCTCCCCCTCTCCCTCCGTCCCTCCTTCCTGAACATGCACCATTGTTGTGGGCACAGCCGGTGAGAGACTACCCTCGGGAGCTCCTGTCCCACAGCAGAGGCTGAGGGCACCACTGAGCAGAGCGCAGGGGTGACAGGCTCCCGCGTGGGAGGTGGGAGCACCTCCCCGTGGGCGCGGGAAACCCAGGGGCCGGAGGGAGTGCTCCCCAGGCGTGCCCCAAGTGCAGGAGGCTGGAGCAGAGGATGGAGGGTGGGGGTGGGGTGCCACGCACTCATTTCCTCACTTACCCTGTTCTCGCAGGTGCCTGGGGGGCAACAGGAGGCCCCCCGCCTTGTGGCCCCGACATGTGAGCCCAGAGGCGGACGACAAGGGCTCCCGCTGAAGGCAGGGAGAGCGGAGGGAGGGCCATGTCCTCACGGGGCACAGCCCTTGGCCCCTCTAACCCGTCCCCCTCCCCCTGCAGCAGGCGGGCCCCGGAGAGTTCCGGACTCTGCGCAAGGGCTTCTCCCCGTACCACTCGGAGTCCCAGCTGGCCAGCCTGCCGCCCTCCGACCGGGACTCCCTGCAGAACGTAAGTGCCCCTTCCGGGGAGCCGCACTCTTCACAGGTGGACCCCACGTTCCGGTGCAGGGGTGAGGCTCTGCCCACCTGCCAACCTGCTTGGCCTGTCGGACCTGGGCCCAGACCCTCATCTCCTGCCCCAGCAGCTTCCGGGCCAGGCGAGGACGGTGGGTCAGAGCAGGGGCACATTACTGGCCATCAAGGGCAGGAAGAGGGGATGTGGGAATTGCTAGTGAGGATGGGGTTCTCTCTGGGGTGATGGAATGTTCTGTTGGGATGATCGCACAGCCCAGGAGCATGCTCAGAGCCGCTGCCCGCGGAGCGCGCATGCGCTGGCCGGGCGGGTGACAGCATCCCTTCAGCGCTCTGTGCGGCCGGGCAGGGACCCCGGCCGTCCCCAGGGCATGGGCGAGGAGCCGGGCTGGCCTGAGGTCACCCCGCCAGGCGGGCGCGGCTCTCCCCTCACGACCCCGGCCAGCAAGGACGACCCCGGGGTGCCCCTGCCAGGCCTCGCTGGGCCTCAGTGCTGGCGGAAGGAGGCTGGGGCCGCCGCTGGCTGCCGGCCAGGTGCTCTGTCGTTTTCCTTCCGGGGCCCCGACACCTCCAGGAATGTAGCTGCTTGGACCTGCCGCCGGCGGCAGATAATCCCAACATTCATCCGGGGGAGGGCGGGATGGAGGTGCAGGTTCAGAGGCCGGCTCCTGGGGTGCTCCGAGGGCACCGAGCCCTTGCTGGGCCCCGGAGGGCGTCGTCCGGCACGTGGGTCCACAGGGCGAGTGAGGGCTTGTATGCACGACGACCCTGGGGACGCAATCTCGGCCCCAGCTGCCGGGTCCGGGGGTGGGGGGTTAGGGAAGGTCACCAGTATGTCAGAGGGGCCCCCGAGGTGAAACAGGTGATCCTGTAGGGTGGGCACACCCTTTCCTTGCCGGGCTGGCTGTGCCCCCGCCCACCTCCGTCCCTACCCACATTCCCCACTTCCTTCTGCTTGAGCCGAGGCTGCCGGTCGGCGTGGGGCCCCTAGCTGCTCCCCCGCGAGGGTCACTGGCCCAGGCGGCCACGGGGCAGAGGGCTGGGGGGCCGGCCGGACCCGGGACTCAGGGCCCCACAGGAGCTGGTAGTGGAGGGGGTTGCACTCTCCAGCCGAGAGCAGGGTCAAGGCTTTTGACAGGTCCCCAGGGGAGACTTGTCCCCCCTGCTTTTTTCTTTCTTTTTTTTTTTTTTGTCAGTTGACTTTATTTTTGAGCCTGCAATTTTTTTTTTTAGCGTATTTACAGATTTGTGTAATCATCACAATAGAACGTCTCACTGCTCCGCAAGGAAACTGTCCCCTTTAGCAACTCTTTGCCCCTCTCCCCTGCCTCGGCCCCTGGCAACCATGGTTGTGCTTGTGCCTCCGTAGATTTCCCTATTCTGGACCTTTCTTAGCAACGGAAACTTGTAGCCCGCGATCCTCGGGGACTGGCCGGTTCCTCCTAGCGCCCCGCAGTGGGGCTCCGATGCAGTCTGTCGGCCAGGGAGACTCTGTGGCGTGGATGCGTCACGTTTTGCTGATGCGACCGTCAGCCTCCGGGCATCGGGGCTCATCCCGTGCTCTGTTGGGAATGGTGTTGCCGTGAACATTCCAGCCAAGTATTTGTGTGGACGTGTGGCTTCTGTTCTCCCGGGTACACTCTGGCCTGGAACCACAGACCCCTTTCGAGTCTCACTGCCTGGTGGCTGTTTGGCCTCGGCCTTCTCTCAGACTCACGCTTCTCATCTGTAAAATGGGGATGTAGAAAGCGTCAGAGGGTTGCAAACTCTCTGTGGGTTGGGCTGCTCAGGTCAGAGCAGAGGAGGTGGGAGGAGTCAGGGGCTGGCCCCTCCCACCGCGGGGAGGGCTGGGCGTGGGGAGTGCCCTGGAGTACCGGCCCGGAGGCATTTACACCTTAGCCGCACTCGCTCCAGGTGCAGCCCGTACATTGTTGCAGGACCCGCTGCCGCACGCTTGTTGGCAGCCTGGTGAGGTGGGTCAGGGAAAGGCTGCGTCGCACAGCCCAGCCTGGCCACTCCTGGCTTCCTTCCTGCCTTTGCTCCCGGAAGCAGCCCCCCTGGGCCTGGAATCGTCCTCTGCCCCTATTATAGAGCAGGCTGTTCTGGGAGCCCCAGGTACCCATGGACCTGGAGGCCGGAGCTCCCTGTGCCTCCAAGGGCTGAACTTGTGTGTGGCTACCGCCCCCTGCTGGCCGCTGAGGGGAGCGCAGCCTGCCGTGCGCAGGCTTGTGTTCTGCCTTCCACCTGCCTCCCCCGGGCCCCTGCCTCCGTTTTTGGTTTCCCCACATGACAGATCTGGCCTGGGTCCCAGAGGCTGGACCCCCTGGGCCACGAGACAGCATCCCAGGGCTCTGCACACGCTCTGGGACACAGGGACCCTTTCCATTGTCCAGATGAGGAAGCCTAGCGTAGAGTGGGCTGGGCCCTGTCTCAGGTCACAGCCAGCAGAGCCTTGCCCGAGTCCGGCGTTTCGGGTCCCCAGGGCTGTGGGGCCCGGCCTCTGTGTGGAGCCAGGAGAAGGTCCAGGTGGGGTGGGCAGAGGGGCTGGCCTATGGCAGAAAGTTCTGGACCCTGCGAGTCTCCGCACAGTGTTGCCTGGCTGGGCAGGATCCCAGGGTGATGGCCCCATGAGCCTGCTCACCGAGCCTGCCTGGTCACTGGGGTTCAGGGACTGAGAACGAAACCAGGGCCCAGAGAAGGGACGGCTGTGCCGGGAACCCCAGCTCCCTGGCCTCCCTGCCCGGGGCCCTTGGTGCTTTCTGTCTGGCTGTTGGTGTTTGCTGACTCCCGTTAGGGCCACTCCCAGTGACTTCTGGTGTCTCCTGGCCTGGGGACCATCTTGCGTCCTCCTTGTGTGGGGCCCCCCTGCAGCCCGAGCCCTGCACCCTGTCCACGCCTGTATTCCCCGTAGAGAAGCAGCCAGGGGCGCTGGGCACACGTGCAGCCTGTGACCAGGAGGCCCGGTCTCTCCTCGCTGGCCTTGCTCCCGCTCCGTGGCCTGTGGGGAGTTGGGCACCTGGTTGCCAGGTCAGGTGTTTGCTGACTGCAGGGGCCTCAGGGAGGCGGGGCTCAGGCCTGAGGTGTCCCTGGGGGTGGGGGGTGGGGTGAAGTCTGGTTTAACCCACTCACCCGGTGTGTGGGGGAGGGTGGCAGCTCCCTGGGGTTTGCTGGGGAATCCTTGCCAGTCCCTGCCGACTCTGAGCTGGTCTTGCTTCTCCAGGTAGTAGACCCTCCCAGCAGGCTGTGAGGAGGAGCCTGAGGGACGGGGCGGAGCCTCAGGGAGGGGCGGGGCCTCTGTCCTCCTGCCTGGGCCCCCAGCGGACAGAAATCAGGGACTTCTGTCTGCCGCCGGCCACAGTCATGGCCACCAGCGGGCAGCCCTTCTGGGCAATCTGACACGCGTGATTCCCTCCCACAGGGCCCAGCCTGCCCGGTCCCCGAGCTGTCCTCGCCCCCTTCTGCCGGCTACAGCTCTGCAGGACAGAAGCCAGAGGCTGTCGTGCATGCGATGAAGGTGAGAGCACGGCCCTGCCCCCTCCACCCCTACCCGGTTCCTGCCCCCTCGGGAGCCTCCAGACCCCTGGTGCAGCGCAGGACCTGGGACCTTTGACTCACAGCTGCTCCGAGGCCGTGGGCACCTGAGCAGCCGGGTGGGACTTTCATCTCTTGGTGCGGGGGTTAGGCGGGGGGTCGGGATGGGCCCTGGCCTCAGCGCACCTTGGGAATGAAGGTGTCGGTTGGCCGGAGCAAGCCTGTCCCCTGTCTGTCATCCCTGCAGCTGAGGAAACAGGCCTGGGTGCGGGAGGGGAAGTCAGAGTGGTGGGGGCAGGGCCGGGGTAGGACTAAAGCCCCAGCACCCCAGGCGCCCAGCCTCGCCTCCAGGAGCACCCGCCTCTCCGCCCAGGGGGCAGGTCCCGCTGAGGCTCTCCCTGCGCCTGGGGGAGCTCGCTCACCCGGACCTCATCCGCCACGGCTGCACCCCGATTCCCGCCACCCGTGTGCGCGCTGTGGACGCTGTGCGCGTGTACCGACACAACCGCACGGCCCCCGGGCTCGGAGGCCAGTCTGCGTCTGCGCAGACACAGCACGCTTCCCGGCCACACCCCCTCACCCCAGTGAGCAAGCAGGTGCTGCCCTTGTCCCTCTGATCACAAGCCGGACGCCCTGGCTCTGTGTGAGGCCACTGCCCGAGGGTAGTCCCACCCAGCCTCTCCTTCCCCAGCTTGGCCCCTGCACCCCGTGGTGATGCGGGGGTGTGGCTTCCCTGGTGTCGCCAGGGGGAGGGAAGAGGACAGAAAGTGAGGGTGAGGACCCGCCCCTCCAGTCTCTCCGTGCCCCCAACCTCAGGGACCGTGGCTTCACCTCCGCCCCCGGGGCTCGTTCCCGCAGGTCCTGGAAGTGCACGAGAACCTGGACCGGCGGCTCCAGGACAGCTGCGAGGAGGACCTGAGCGAGAAGGAGAAGGCCATCGTCCGCGAGATGTGCAACGTGAGACGCTTTCCCCGGGGCCAGGGAGTGGGCGGGGGCAGGGCGGGAGGGACCTGGAGAGCCCGGGCCTGTCCTCACCCCGCTGCCTAGCCCACTTCTCCTGATAATGGGGTCCCTGATCTCTGGGGTCTGTCCATCCCCTCCCAGACCCCTAGGACGGGTCGTGTTCACCCCGTGTCCCATCCCTTGGCCCCTAGTGACTGCCGGCCGCACTGGTCCTGTTCAGACCGGAGGTGTAAGGGGGACCCTCCGCTCTGAGCACCTCCACGTGGGGCTAGGGCTGCGTTGGTTTCTGGGAGCTGGGCTGTGTCTGAGGCCGCCTGAGAGGTGAAACCTCCCTGGTGACCCACCTGGCCAATGTGTGTTGTCCCCGGATCCTTACAGGATCCTTATAGCTGATCTGGGGGGCTGAACTGGGCCTCGCGTGGGGCGGGGTGTTCTGAACCCCAGCTCTCCCCTTGCTGCCGCCTGGGTTTCTGGGCCCCACTGCCCCCGTCAGTGCCCTGCGCCGGACGGCAGGCGTGGCTTGAGGCCGGACGTGCAACGATCTGGTCTGAGTGTCTCCGGGCCTCACGCAGCCTGTTTCCCCTTGTGGCCCCGTGGCTCTGGGGACAGGGGTGGTTTGGGGGGCAGGGAGGTGGTCCGTGTGCACAGGCTGGCGGGTGGGCTCGGGGGGCTCTCCGCTCACGGCTTGCCCCTGCCCACAGGTGGTCTGGAGAAAACTGGGAGACGCGGCCAGCTCCAAGCCCTCCATCCGGCAGCACCTGTCTGGGAACCAGTTCAAGGGACCATTGTAGGGCCGTCTCCCCGTGGGTGTGGACTGGCCCTGCGGGGCACCCCGGGGAGACAGGCCACTGTCTTCTTTTCCTGTGGTGACTTGTACATAGGACGCTGCGCGCCGTGAGCCGGCTGCCACGGGCCCCGCGCCCTGACGGCCGGGCCATCTCCCTCCTCACACACCAGCAAACTGGGACGACGGGAGGCTGCTGGCCGTCCCGGGCGGCGGAGCGGCCTGGGCAGCCTCGTCTGTGCTCCGGGGCCTCCCGGGTGAGGGGCTGAAGGACCGTCCCCGCTGGTGGCCAGCCTTGGTGGAGGGGCGCCTCGCCGAGCCTTCCACCCGCACTGGACGGAGGCCACTGGTGGCTGGACCGAACGCAGGGGGCACTTCTCACCCATCTGCTGTGGCCTGAACGCCAGCTCGCGGAGCACTGGGTCCTGAGTCCTGGACGAGGAAGCTCCGTGTCTGTGGCTGGAGGGCACTCCGCATGCGCAGCCACACACAGTGTCCCCCAAGCCTGCGCCAGGCTGTTGCGCCCGTTTTGGGTCCCTCCTGTCCAGGGCCTGAGGCGTCTCCATTCCTGTGGTTCACATGATGGGCCGGGGAGGTAGGGGGCTGTGTGGAGTCCCCGGTTGAGCCTCTTTCTCTCTCCAGAGGGGCAGCGCTGGGTCAAGCTGGGCTTCTGGTGTCTCCCGGGGCCTGGCCCCATGCCAGGGTCACTGTTGACAGAGCTGTGGGGGCTGTGAGGGGAGAGTCCTGCCCTCTCTAGAAGGAAGGAGCCTCACCCGGCTCTGGCTTTAATTTGCTGTGTGACCTTCAGCAAGTCACTCAGCTTCTCTGGGCCCCCGGAGGGAAAATGAGGTCTCAGGTTCTTTCGGCCGTGCTCACCCCCCGAGGCCACCAGCTTTATTCAGCCTGTGCCCCCAGTCACGGCCTGTGGGCCCACGGGCGCCTCCTGCCGCAGGGGCTGCTGCTGGCCGGGCTGGCCGGAGCCGGGCACCCAGCCGAGTTCTGCCTTGCTGCCTCCTCATAGGTGCTGTCCCCTCCCCTCGGCCTCGGTGTCCTCTGCTGGTGAGGGGACAGCGGCAGGCCCCTCCGTGCAGGGCTCCAGATCCAAGGAGAGCTTCAGTGTAAATAACCCACGTGCAAAGTGTAGAGTGCGGCACAGACGCGTGGAAGCCGGTGAGGAAGGCGAGGCCCGGAGGGGGGGCGAGACCTGACGCCGGGAGGGGACAGGCCGCCGGGGATGCTGTTGGCACGGGCCCTGGTGCCCACTGGGCGCCCCTCACGCCGCCTTCCCCCCGCAGCCGCCAGCACTCGGGCCCAGGAGGCCATCTCTGCGGGAGGTGGGCCTGGTCCCAGCCCAGACGAGGGGCAGGGACCAGGCCAAGGGACAGGGGAGGCCGTCCCGGTCCTCCCTGCAGCGGGGACTTTGTGCAGGTCCTGCGCCTGTTGGCCGTCGGCGCCCTTGGGTCATACACTCTCAGGGGAAAGGCTTGCGGCCCTCACTGCGCCCAGGGCGTGCTCAGCAGGTGCTGGGGACGGGGACAGGCGTGCTCCTCTTGCCCTGGGTGTTACGGGGGGCTTGCCTGTCACCAGGGGTTACGTGCTTGGAGCCGGGGGCCCTCCTTGGTCATGGTACTGGCCTTGTGGGCAGAGGGCCGGGTCCATTTTGGGTGGAAGCCGCAGCTGGGAGCCCATTTTTCACGTCTGGATCAGGTTGGCTCGGCCGCCACTGAAAATAAGCAATAAGTAAGGGCTCCCAGTGGCTGCACGTGCAGACCAGCCCAGGGAAGGGGCGCCTCCCCGCGTTCCCCGGGGTGCTGTCGGGGTGTCCGGGGGTCACCACCGGAGTGTTTCCGGGGGGGGGGGGGGGGCCCTCCCATGTGCCACACAGGCAGCGGGAGCCGGGTGTGGGCGTCTTCCCACCGCTGCTCGCGGGCCTGGGCCAGTGGTGCGCGGGGATGGCTCTCCAGGACAGAGCCGTGTCTGTGACAGTCACCTAAGGCGATGAGCTGATTGAAAGCCAGCAGCGCCTCCGCCTGAGCCCACACCCCAGGCGGCGGGCAGGGGCAGTGGGAGCCAACGGCTGGGGAGGGTCATAGGAGCCCTGCCACCAACCCGGGGCGTGTCGGGCGACGTGGGGCCCCTCCCGCCCACCGGTGGCCTTTCATAAAGGTCCCTTTACGTTTCAAATACTCGGAGTCTACACCTTGAAGCCCAGTGTGACATCGGTCCTTCCTGTGGCTTCAGTTCCCACTGTGATGGAGGTCACCCTTCCAGCCTCGCCCCTCCTGGGATCAGAATCTGCTGAGCACACTTTTTAGGGTGGCACATTTTTATCCAAAAGTTATTAGCTACACATCAGTGTTTAAAGAGAAAAAAGTGACCTTTCATTTTCTTGAAAACTTGAGAGGAAACGGAATACATACTACTGATTTTTTTTTTTTTAAAGAAACAAGCTAAATGCATGACTGCAGAGCGGTAGAGGTGTATATTTTTCATACCGTGGGGGGGAGGATTTGTGCTGCTTTCTGGAATCGGGCCGGAACGTCTGGTTCCTGTCCGTGGGCCGTCAGCCATGCTCAGTTTTCTAAGTCTGTGACCGCCCCGAGAGGCTGGGCCAGCCCTGGGCCTGGCTCTGGGCGGAGCTGGCAGCTGGAGACCCCGGTGCCCGTTTCTACCTTCCACTGAACCACTTTGATTTGGGGAGAGAAAAAGAACTAGAACTTTTGATAGTGTGGTAAAAACATTGATTTGAACTATTTTAGTAAAAGGAGTAACAGAAGATTGTGATAGTGTCTACTTTGGGCTAGATAAATAAAGGCTTTCTGCAAGCCTCCGTGCTGGGTGCGCAGTGTTTGTTTCGGGTGGGGGGAACGGGGGTCCCTGGGTGGAGGGCCGCGGCCCCCGGAGCACCTCAGGTGCTGGACCGTGGTGACGGCCACTCCGACGGCCTCTGGCTGGTTCCAGGCCCCGGGGGGGGGGAGGAGTGTCACAGCCGAGCTCCGGCGTGGCGTCAGCGCCTGCGCCCCAAAGCCCTGCGCTGCTTCAGACCCGCTGGGGTCCTCCGAGGAAAGCCAGCGTGGGCTCCGGGGCTGGGGGCTGGCCCCGGGGGCACCGCCCTCGGAATGGCGCGGTCAGGTCTGGGGCCCCGAGAGACCAGCCAGCGCTCCGCCGCCGCCTGCCCCTCGGCCCCTGGAGCCAGGAGGGGTGCCGCTTCCGGACTTCCCGGTCTGGGGCTGCGCCAGGCCTGGGCCCGCCTTCCGTGCATGAGAACCAAGAGGGTAGTTTCAGAACGGTTTTATTTGGATAACTGAAGGAGTCACCTCTGTAACCAAGATGGAATTCACAGTATGTTGTTACATTCACACTTAAAAAATATATCTCTATGTACAGGAATTTCCAAATTGATGTAAACATACATTACTTTCCAAGTACATTTCTCCCCTTCTCTCTGGAGGAAAAAGAAAAAAGCCATCCAAGAAGGCAACCCCTTCAAAGAAAGTTTAGTACAAAGGGGGTAAATCTGTCTAACCCAAAGGGCCATCTGCCCTACCAGGTGCTGGGGGGGAACATCACGGAGTGAAAGTGACAACAGCTTGACCTCAGATGGAACTGAGCTGTTTAAAATCGAGTTTCCAGGAAAAATAGGCACTGATTTCTAGAAGGAACTTCACTCCTCACTGAAGCTATTTACTGAGCCAATACGGCTGGCTAACGTTTTCACCAGCACCCGGACCCGGTGCAGGACCCCCAGCCGGCCGGCCGGCGCTGCCCAGGCTCTCAGAGCCGCTGCCCCCCTTCCCCAGACGTGAGGCCCGCCCGTTTTACCCCATGGGCCCGGTCTGTTTCTTCCCGTGCTGCAAGTGCCTCGCATTAGATAAGGTGCCCTGCTGCTCACCCACCCAAACTATTCTTCCGGTTGATTAGAAAAACTTTTCTTAAAAAAACAAAGGGGGGAAAAAGGCATCGAGTTATCTCATCCAGGTGGCCCGCCCCAGTCCCCCAACGGGAGGCATGCCGGGCGGGGGGATGGGCGGGGGCACGGGGGGCTGTCCTCCAGGGGGGACAGCCGGAGGTGGGTAGCTAGCCGGTGGCAGGCCCAGGCCTGGAGGAGGGTGAGGGGGGACGG
>PJEM01007022.1:0-102265 GCA_004023845.1 Helogale parvula | reverse complement strand
ATATGGTTATAGGAAGGAGGGGCACAATCGTACAGAGGCATATTAGGTGGTTGCGGCAAAGGTCACCAGCGTAATCAAGAAGCCAAAGAAGTTTTTTAGAAGGCATTGTAAGGGGTGAGAGCGAGTTTTGTGAGTTCTAGTTTAGATTGGGAAGTTCCCATAATATCCGGCCTAAAGTCTTGGGACTGAAGTAGGCGTCCCTGTGTTCAGGCTCAAGACTCAGCACGGAGGGTTGGCTCATCCTAGGGTCGGGGACGTCTCCCTAATCCAGGAGGCCAGAGCGGATATAGCCCCTGGGACTATATACTATATATTGCTGGGGCTATGGCAGAGGGGTTGTCCTGACGCGGCAGCGATTTCGGACAGGACCCCCGACAGAGGCTTGGATAATCAGGAAACTTACCCAATTAGTTGGTGGGGTAGAGTTCAGATCCTGGACCAGAAGCTCCACAGGAGGGCCCCAGCCTGGCGGGGCAGTTTCCGTGTGGGCACCAAGGCGAGATCCCCGAATTGGGAAGGAGAGAGCTCAGCTAGAAGCCAGCTGCTAAGCTGCTATCTTTTCCCGGGTTTCGGCACCAAATGTAAGATTTAATAGATGGAATGAGATTGTGGGTTTCTCCAACCCACAGCAAAATGGCCGCTCGGTCGCCATCTTAAGGTAACTCTTACACTTATGCCTGGCCTGGCACCTGTATGATGTCCTTCTGGAGAGAACGAACCGTCCCCGGTGGCTTTCCGACTTGGGAATGGAACTGCTTTCAGTTCCTTGCTGCTCCGTCCCTTTCCTTCAGGACATTCTTACCGTGCCTCTTGCTTTTTTTACTCCAAAAAGGGTCGTGTACAAGATGAGCTGGTCAAGGTGATAGGAGGACCTAGACCTAAGGAGGGATTGGGAAAGTTATTGTAATATAAATAATTAAAAATAAATCAATAGAAATGTTAAATTCTATCTTTTTGAAACACTAAAAGCAATGTGAGCACTAGCAGAAATTGTCAAAATTATTTTTTTCAGAGCTCTGTAAATTAACCAAAGACCTACAACCATCTGAGGAGACTTTATTCAAAAAGAAATAGGTTATCTGATTAGACCTATCACAAATAAAGATATCACAATGATAAGAAAAAGAAAAAAAAAAACGTACCTAGAAGAAAATCCCAAACCCAGATGGCTTTGCTAGTGAATTCTACTAAACATTTAAAGAAGAACACAAATCTCTCAAAAACTTTTAAAATTTAGAGGTGGAGGGAATACTTCCCAGCTATTCTATGAGGCCAGTATTATCAATACTAATACCAAAGACATTGTAAGAAAATAAAACTCAGACAAATATCTCTTATGAATATAGCCCTAAAAATCTTCAACAAAATACTAGCAAACTGAATCCAGCGATAGCGTTATACAGTGTGACCAAGTGGGATTTATTCCAGGAACACAAGGTTGATTTAACTTCTGAAAATCAATCAGTACTGATAGATTAAAGTACTGATAGAATAAAGGGCAGAAACTATATGATCCTTTTAGTAGATGCAGAAAATGCATGTGACAAAACTCAGCACCCTTTTATGATAAAAATATTCAACAATCTGGAAATATAAAGGAACTTTCTCACCCTGATAAAACCCACGGCTAATATCATAATCAGTGATGAAGGACTGAAAGTTCCCTCCCAATAATCTGGAATAAGACAATGATTTCTGATTTTGCCATTTCTATTCACATTATATTAGAGGTTCTTGCTGGGGCACTTGGTCAAGAAAAAGAAATAAAAGGCACTGAGATTGAAAAGAAAGAAGTAAAATTGTTTCTATTGGACGATCATGATCTTCTATGTAGAAAATCTTAATGAGCTACAAAAAAGCCATTAGAACTAATAAACAAGTTTAATAAGGCTTCGGGATACAAGATCACTATATAAAAATCTGTTTTATTTCTGCACACTAGCAATGAACAATCCATAAATGAAAATTTAAAAATCCATTTATAATACCATCAAAGAGAATAAAATACTTGGGAATAAATTTAAGAAAGGAAATGTAAGGCCTGTGCACTGAAACCTAAAAAAACATTGTTAAATGAAATGAAAGAAGACCTAAGTAAATGGAAAATCATCCCATCATGGAGCAGAAGACCTACTATTATTAAGATGGTAATGCAACCCCTATAATATCCCAATTGTCTTTTTTGCAGAAATTGACAAACTGATCCTAAAATTCATATTAAAACTGAAAAGCTAACGAAAACAATCTTGAAAAAGAATAAATTTAGAGAGCTCATACATCCCAATTTCAAACTCACTGCAAATCTACAGTGATGAAGACAATATGGTACTCGCATTCGTATTGAGAATGTAAAAGTAAATCTATACGTTGATCAACTGATTTTCAATAAACATGCCAAGACTATTCAAGGAGGAAGAATCATCTTTTAAACAAATGGTGACAGGACAACTAGATATCCATGTATAAAAGAATGAAGTTGGACCCCTATCTCACATCATATAAAAATCAATTTAAAAAAACTAATTCAAATTGTGTCAAAGACCTAAATATAAGAACAAAAACCATAAAACTCTTAGACGAAAATGGGGGGTGGGGGAGTAGGTAAACTTTGTGACATTGAATTAGTAAATGGTGTCTTTGATGATACTAAAGCACAAGACATGTAAGAAAAAAATAGATGAATTGGACCATTAAAATGAAAAGTTTTTGTTTCAAAGGACACCATCAAGAAAGGGAGAAAGACAACCCACAAAAATGGATGTTTGCAAATCATATCTGATAAGGGGCTTGTATCTGGAATATATAAAGAACTCTTACAACCCAATAATAAAAAGATAAAAACTCAATTAAGAATCAACAAGGGTTTTTAATAGACATTTATCCAAAGAATATGTAAAAAATGGCCAATAAACACATGAAAATATGTTCACCCTCTGTCTTAGTCCATTCAGGCTGCTAAAACATTACACAGACTGGGTGACTTTATAAACAACAGAAAATTATTCCTCAAGTTCTGGAGGCCAGGAAGTCCAAAATCAAGGTACCATCATGGTCATGTACTGTTAAGAACCGTTTTTTGTGGTTCAGAGCTGGCATCTCACATAGTGCCCTCACAGAGTGGGAGGGGCTGGGGATCATTGTGGAACTTCTTTTTAAAAAGCTATAATCCTGTCGATAAAGGTTTCATCTTCATGCCCTACTCACCTCCCAAAGGCCCCACTTCTTAATAACATCATCTTTGGGGGTTAGTATTTCAATATATGAATTTGGGGAGGGTCACAAACATTCAGATCAAAGATTTTGAGATAGACATATATTTTTATTTCTCTTGGATACAAACCTAAGAGTATTGAGTTGTGTGGTAACTAACTTTTTGAGGAAGTACCAGACTTTTTTCTAACGGGGCTGCACCATTTGACCATCTTACCAGCAATATATGTGGGCTTCCATTTTCCCACATCCTCACCGAAACCTGTTATAGACATATTAGTAAGTGTGAAATGGTATCTCATTACAGTTTTGATTTACATTTCCTTAGTGTCTAATGTTTCTATGGTCTGAATGTGATTTCAATTCAATGATTCTTAATATATTCACAGAGTTGCAGAACTATTATTATCTAACTTAAGGACATTTTCATCATTGCAGAAAGAAATCCCAGACTCATTAGAAGTCATTCCCCTCCTCCCCCTCCCTCCAGGCCGTGGTAACCACTAATTTAATTCCTGTCTCTATAGATTTACCTATTCTGACTATTTCACTGAAATAAAATTATGCGGGGTGCCTGGTGGCTCAGTTGGTTAAGCCTCTGACTTCGGCTCAGGTTATGATCTCGTGGTTCACAAGTTCGAACCCTGCTGAGCTATCAGCACAGAGCCTGGAACCTGCTTCAGATTCTGTGTCTTCTTGGAATTCTGTCCCTCCCCCACTCGTTCTCTCTCTGGAAAGGAAGGAAGGAAGGAGGGAAGGAAGGAAGGAAGGAAGGGAGAAAAACTCAGTGTAGTGGGTATTGTGGTTATCTCTCCAATTCTTTTTTTTCTCATTCATTACATAGCTGCTGGCAGTTAGGGTGTGATTATCTCTATTTCGAACTTCAGTGGGTCCTGACTTGACCATTCTAGTCTTCTTGCCATCGTATAAGCTAGTGAGCAAGGGGCTTCAGGATTTTTTTAGGTGGGTGTGAATGAATAACACAATTTCTTTCTTGCACAAGAAGGGAAAACTGAGGTACAAGTAACTGTTAGCAGCCATCTTACACCCATGAGAGAAGTCAGCTGAAGACAAAACTGACACACTGAGAAGGAGTAAGCCAAGACTGTCACAAAAAAAATGGAGCAAAAGCCCAAATGGAGCCTTGCCTGACTCCTGTGTCTTTTAAGTTGTGTGTGACCACATGACTAATTTGCCTAGGACAGTCTCAGCTTACACAAATTCTCTTAGCCTGATTGGTAATAGTGCTCCTTGCTTTCTCAAAAGGGTCCAGATTTAGACAATCATTTAATATGGTCAATTCCCTATAACTGGATTTTCAATTACATATCCAATTAAACTTAATAGTTAGCCAAGGCCACCTGTTTCTCAGATTGTGTCCATTCACACTGTTTCCTGGATGATTCTCAGCAAGCTCCCTCAGATTATTCAGTTATTTAAAATACTTGGAATCACAGAGGAACCACAGAAGACATCCTGCTTTCCTCTCACTTTACCTGATAATTTCTTAAATTCTTCCTTCAGGACCCAGGATTTCTCCATCAAGTCTTTCTAGACATTCCTAAGTAAAAGTAGTCATTCTCAGCCCCAAACAATTCTCCCCATACCTCTTTCTCAACACTTTTAACATTGCATGCAATGATCTGTTTTCCTGTTTATCTCCCATAGCCAACTATGAGTGTCTCCAGAAAAAACAATTACATGAATTTTAAGTTTGTATCCAAAGCATGAAAATAATGTTCTCCTGGAACATAGTTGCTTTTGAAATTTGTTGAGGAATAAAGGGAATGAAATGACTAAATAGGAAAGCCATTTGTTTACCTTGTTATCTTAACAATCTTGTTAATATAATTTTGCTCAATATTTTCCATTGTACAGTGACTGGCCCTTAATAATGTCTTCCAAACCCAAATGATTACAAAATAATTAAAATGGGCAATTGAATTTAGGGATGAGCTTAGTATAGAAAAGGCCTAAATAGTTGTTTCTATTTCCTTGAGTTGCACAGTGGACTATTTCATGCTTCTTCACACTTGAGATAACGCTTCGAATTTATGCCCACAATAGGGGCTCCTTGGTGGCTCAGTCGCTTAAGCATCCTACTCTTGGTTTCTGCTCAGGTCATGATCTCAAAGTTTCGTGAGTTTAAGCCCTACATCAGGCTCCAAGCTGACAGTGCAGAGCCTGCTTGGAATTCTCTGTCTCCCTCCAGCTCACTGCTCCCCACCCCTCCCTTGCACTATCTCTGTCTCTCTCAAAATAAATAAATAAACTTAAAAAAAATTTATGCCCACAATAAAATAAAAGTTTAAAAATAATCTGATAGGACTTTTAAACCATAAAATTGCTAGGCTGGAAGGAGGGCCCATCTTCACAAATTCATTCCTAGTTTGTTGCTCATTCATACAAATGTTGTAATCTTTTAAAAAAAATCAATTCTGAGCTTAAAAAAAACAAGTATGTATGTTGTCATATAAACTAGACTCTGAAAACTTCACTTTCTGTTAATCCTGATATCCTGATGTATTTTTTTAAATGTTTATTTGTTTTTGAAAGAGAGAGAGCATGAAGGAGGGCCAGAGAGAGGGGGACAAAGGATCTAAAATAAGCTCAATGCTGATAGCAGCAAGCAGATGCAGGGTTTGAACTCATGAACTGAACCGTGAGATCATGACCTGAACCAATTTTAAACCCTCAACCAACTGAGCCACCCAGTTCCCTCATCCTGATGCATTTCATTCTGAGTATTTTAAGGTATTTATTACCCAAAATAATATTAACACTATTCAATATCACTGTTTCTTACATGTCAAAAGGCCCCGCATGTATCTAAATACCTTTTGTTTTAACGTTTATTTATTTTGGGAGAGAGCGAGTGAGCACATGCATGTGTGTGAGCAAGGGAAGGGCAGAGAGAGGGGGAGAGAGAATCTCAAGCAGGCTCCGTGCTGTGTTGTCAGCACAGGACAGCGCTCAAGCTCACAATGGTAAGATCATGACCTGAGCCAAAATCATGTTAGACACAACCGACTGAGCCACCCAGGCACCCCTAAATATCTTTTTAATCTTATTCTTTGATATAATATTATATTTCAAGGCCTGAAATAAACGGAATTTATTCATGGAATTAACGTTTCTTTGGTTGTTCTTTATTATTTATTTATATTTTTCTAATACTTAGTATTGTCATCTAATTGCATTTGTTTCTGATTGACTAATCAGTTATACTGGCAAGAAAATGAGATCTATAGGATATTCTTATTTGTGTAATAAGCAAGACCTGTGGCATGATATATGCTTGTATTATGGATGGGCTGATTTGCTAAAAGAAAATCCTTATGGGAATAGTTAATTTTATTTTCTCATAGGTAAAAACAGTAGAAGGAGAAATGGAGAAAACAAGTTAGCAATCTAGATGAAATTAGAATGAATGAACTCTATTAAGGAATAATAATAAAACTTTCATAGAATTTCGTGTGCTTGGAACTGTTCTAAATATTTAAAATACGTGAACTTTAATCCTCACAATACAGGTCAAATAGCTAGTAAACAGTAGAACTAGGATTCATACCCGACCACTTTGATGTTCACAGTGTATGTGCTTAACTGATAGTCTACACTGAATCCTGAAACAAAGCATTCTTAAGATGAAAGGTATTTTGTAGAGATCCTAAACTCAGGTGATCCAGGTTATCTCAACAGTCTTCGCTCCACAGTAAAAGTTAAACTCACATCTTGCTTACATTGTTAATGCTATGAAATTATACCAGAAGAAGCAGATTTTATTGGCATTTCCCTGAATTATTTTATGAGAAGAAAGCACTTATGAAAAAGACTGTTCTTTTTAATTCTTCTACTTGTTTTTACTCTCCTAGATAAATTGTTTTGAAATGATAACATATTTTATAAAATTCCTCTTAACTGAAGGAATTTTTCCCCCCTTCCCTTCCCCCATGGTTTTCTGTTCAGTTTCTGTTTCTGAAGCAAAAGATGTGGTAAAAGGAAAGAGCAAGATGTTTAAATTGCCAGTGTCTCTAGGCATAAAACATATGATCTATTCTTAATATACTTTTCTATACTTTCAATGGTGAAATTCACCTATATAGAACACTGGTTTCCAAACTAAATAATGCTAAACAAAAATCCACTTTACAGTCTGAACTGTGAGAATTGTTTTTATGGGTTTTTGTTGTTGGTTAGATTTTTGCTGCTGGTGGTGGTGGTTTGGGGTTTTTTTGTTTGTTTGGTTGCTTTTTGTTTTGTTTCGTTTGTTTTTTACCTGTCAAATTCAGAATCTTTATTTCTTTTTTTATGAATATGATTTATTGTCAAATTGGTTTACATACAACACCCAGTACTCATCCCGACAAGTGCCCTCCTCAATGCTCATCACCCATTTTCCCTCTCTCCAACCACGCCCATCCACCCTTAGTCTGTTCTTTGTATTTAATAATCTCTTGTTGTTTGCCTCCCTCCCTCTCTGTTTATATCTATTTTTTCCCCTTCCCTTCCCCCATGGTTTTCTGTTCAGTTTCTCAAGATCCACATACGAGTGAAAACACATGATATCTGTCCTTCTCTGACTGACTTATTTCACTCAGCATAATACCCTTGAGTTCTATCCACTTTGCTGCAAATGGCATAATCCCATTCTTTCTCATTGCCAAGTAGTATTCCATTGAATATATAAACCACATCTTCTTTATCCATTCATCAGTTCATGGACATTTAGGCTCTTTCCATAATTTGGCTATTGTTGAAAGTGCTGCTATAAACATTGGGGTTCACGTGCCACTATGCATCAGCATTTCTGTATCCCTTGGGTAAATTCCTAGTATTGATATTGCTGGGTCATGTAGCTCTATTTTTAATTTTTGAGGAACCTCTGCAGTATTTTCCAGAGCGGCGGCACCAGTTTGCATTCCCACCAACAGTGCAAGAGGGTTCCCATTTCTCCATATCTGCACAGCATCTATAGTTTCCTGATTTATTCATTTTAGCCACTCTGACTGGTGTGAGGTGGTATCTCAGGGTGGCTTTGATTTTTATTCCCCTGATGGTGAGTGACGTTGACCATCTTTTCATGTGTCTGTTGGCCATCTGGATGTCCTCCTTGGAGAAGTGTCTGTTCATGTATTCTGCCCATTTCTTCACTGAATTATTTGTTTTTTGGGCATTGAGTTTGGTAAGTTCTTTATAGATTTTGGATACTAGCCCTTTATCCGATAAGTCATTTGCAAACATCTTTTCTCATTCCATCTGTTGCCTTTTACTTTTGCTGATTGTTTCCTTCGCTGTGCAGAAGCTTTTTATCTATATGAGGTCCCAATAGTTCATTTTTGCTTTTAATTCCCTTGCATTGGAGATGTGTCGAGTAAGAAATTATAGCGGCTGGTGAAAGAGATTGTTGTCTGCTTTCTCCTCGAGGGTTTTGATGGTTTCCTGTCTCACATTTAGGTCATTTATCCATTTTGAGTTTATTTTTGTGTGTGGCGTAAGAAAGTGATCTAGTTTCATTCTTCTGCCTATTGATGTTCAGTTCTCCCAGTACCATTTGCTAAAGAGACTGTCTTTTTTTTCCAGTGGATGCTCTTTTCTGCTTTGTCAAAGTTTAGTTGACCACACATTTGTGGGTTCAATTCTAGGTTCTCTATTCTATTCCATTCGTCTATGTGTCTGCGTTTGTGCCAATACTATACTGTCTTGATAATTACAGCTGTGTAGTAGAAGCTAAAGTCTAGGATTGTGATGCCTCCCACTTTGGTTTTCTTCTTTAATATTACCTTGGCTATTCAGGGTCTTGTGGTTTCATACAAATTTTAGGATTGTTTATTCTAGCTTTAAGATGAATGCTGGTGCAATTTAGATTGGGATTCCATTTGAATGTGTAGATTACTTTGGGTAGTATTGACATTTTAACAGTATTTATTCTTCAAATCCATGAGCATGGAATGTTTTTTCATTTTTTTAAATGTTTTATTTATTTTTGATACAGAGAGAGACAGAGCATGAGAGGGGGAGGGGCAGAGAGAGAAGGAGACACAGAACAGGAAGCAGGCTCCAGGCTCTGAGCTAGCTGTCAGCACAGAGCCCGACATGGGGCTCCAACCCACAAACGTGAGATCTGACCTGAGCCAAAGTCGGAGGCTTAACCGACTGAGCCACCCAGGCGCCCTCCATTTTTTAAAGTGTTCTTCTATTTTCTTCATAAACTTCTAGTTTTCAGCATACAAGTCTTTTACATCTTTGGTTAGATTTATTACTAACTATTTTATGGGTCTTGGTGCAATTGTAAATGGGATCAGTGTCTTTATTTCTCTTTCTGTTGCTTCATTATTGGTGTATAAAAATGCAGCCAATTTCTGTACCTTGATTTTGTACCCTGTGACTTTTCTGAATTCATGTATCAGTTCTAGGAATCTTTTCATGGAGTCTTTTGGGTTTTCCATATAGAGTATCATATTGTCTTTGAAAAGTGAAAGTTTGACTTCTCCTTTGCCAATTTTGATGCTTTTTATTTCATTTTGTTGTCTGATTGGTGGGGCTTGGACTTCCAATGCTGTGTTCAACAACAGTGGTGAGAGTGGACACCCCTGTCATGTTCCTGATCTCAGGGGGAAAGTTCTCAGCTTTTTTCCCATTGAGGATGATATTAACTGTGGACTTTTCATATATGGCTTTTATGATGTTTAAGTATGTTCCTTCTATCCCTGCGTTCTTGAGGATTTTTATTAAGAAAGGATACTGTATTTTGTCAAATGCTTTTTCTGCATCTATTGACAGGATCATATGGTTCTTATCTTTTCTTTTATTAATGTGATGTATCACATTGATTGATTTGCAAATATTGAACCAGTCCCACAGCCCAGGAATGAATTCCACTTGATTATGGTGAATAATCCTCCTTATATGCTATTGAATTCCATTTGCTATTATGTTGTTGAGAATTTTTGCATTTATGTTGATCAGGAATATTGGCCTATATTTTTCCTTTTTTGTGGGGCTTCTGTCTGGTTTAGGAATCGAGGTAATGCTGGCTTCATAGAATGAGTCCATAAGTTTTCCTTCCATTTCTATTTTTTGGAATAGCTTGAGAAGGATAGGTATTAACTCTGCTTTAAATGTCTGGTAGAATTCTCCTGGGAAGCCATCTGGCCCAGGACTCTTATTTGTTGAGAGATTTTGGATAACTGATTCAATTTCTTCACTAGTTATGGGTCTGTTGAAATTTTCTTTTTCTTCTCATTTGAGTTTTGGTAGTGTGTGGGTATCTAGGAATTTGTCCATTTCCTCCAGGTTGTCTAGTTTATTGGCATATAATTTTTCATAGTTCTTCCTGATAATTGTATTTCTGTGGTGTTGGTTGTGATCTGTCCTTTTTCATTCACAATTTTATCTATTTGGGTCTTCTCTTTTGCTTTTGAGAAGTCTGGCTAGAGATTTATCAATTTTGTTTATTTTTTCAAAAAGCAAGCTCTCAGATTCATTGATCTATTCTGTTGTTGTTGTTTTGGATTCAATATTATTTGATTCTGTTCTGATCTTTATTATTCCTCTTTTTCTGCTGGCTTTGGAGTTTCTTTGCTATTCTGCTTCTAGTTCCTTTAGGTGTGCTAGTAGATTTTGTATTTGGAATTTTTCTTGTTTCTTTAGATAGGCCTGGATTGTAGTGTATTTTCCTCTTAGGATTACCTTTGCTGCATCCTAAAGGGTCTGACTGTGGTGTTTTCATTTTCACTTGATACCATATATTTTTAAATTCTTCTTTAATTGCCTCATTGACCCATTAATTCTTTAGTAGGATGTTCTTTAACCTCCATGCATTTGGAGGTTTTCCAAACTTTTCCTGTGGTTGATTTCAAATTTCATAGCATTTTGATCTGAATGTGTGCATGGTATGATCTCAATTCTTTTATACTTATTGAGGACTGTTTTGTGATCGGTATGTGATCTATCTTGGAGAATGTTCCATATGCACTTGAGAAGAATGTTTATTCTGTTGCTTTTGGATGGAAAGTTCTGAATATATCTGTCAAGTTTATCTGGTCCAGTGTAGCATTCAAGGCCATTGTGTCTTTACTGATTTTATGCCTAGGTGATCTGTCCATTGCTATAGGTGGAGTATTAACGTCCCGTGCAATTACCATATTCTTATCAGTAAGCTTGCTTGTGTTTGTGATTAATTGATTTATATATTAATCGATTTATATATTTGGTGCTTCAAACTGGGGGAATAAACATTCATCATTGTTAGCTCTTCTTGGTGTATAGACCCTGTAATTATGATATAATGCCCTTCTTCATTTCTTGTGACAGCCTTATGGCTACTCCAGCTTTGTGTTGACTTCCAGTAGCATGCTAGATGGTTCTCCATCCTTCACTTTCAATCTAAAGGTGTCCTCAGGTCTAAAGTGTGTCTCTTATAGACAGAAAGTAGATGGGTCTTGTTTTGTTTTGTTTTGTTTTGTTTTAATCCATCCTAATACCCGATGTCTTTTGAGCGCAGCATTTAGTCCATTTACATTCAGTGTTATTATTGAAAGATATGGGTTTAGAGTCACTATGTTTTCTGTAAGTTTCCTGCTTGTAGTGGCATCTCTGGTCCTTTGTGGTCTTTGCAATACTCACAGAGTCCCCCTTAGGATCTCTTGTGGGGCTGGTTTGGTGGTGATGAATTCCTTCAGTTTTCCTTTGTTTGGGAAAACCTTTATCTCTCCTTCTCTTCTGAATGATATGCTTGTTGGATAAAGGATTCTTGGCTGCATAATTTTCCTATTCATCACATTGAAATTTTCCTGCCACTCGTTTCTAGCCTGCCAAGTTTCAGTAGATAGGTCTGCTACTACCCTTATGTGTCTATCCCTGTAGGTTAAGGCTCATTTATCCCTGGCTACTTCCAGAATTCTCTCTTTTTCTTTGTATTTTGCCAGTTTCACTATGATATGTTGTGCAGAAGATTGATTCAAGTTATGTCTGAAGGAAGTTTTCTGTGCCTCCTAGATTTCAGTGTCTATTTCCTTCCCCAGATTGAGGAAGTTATCAGCTATGATTTGTTCAAGCACACCATCAGTCCCTTTCTTTCTCTTCTTCTTCTTCTGGAACTCCTATGATATGGATATTTTTCCATTTCACTGAGTCACTTAGTTCTCTCATTCTCCCCATGTGATCCAGAATTTTTTAATCTCTTTTTCTCAGATTCATCTTTTTCCATAATTTTATCTTCTATTTCACCTATTCTCCCCTCTGCCTCTTCAATTCTCGCTGTCACTGCCTTTATTTTGCATCTCATTTATAGCATTTTTTAAATTCATCATGACTCTTTTTTAGTGCCTTGATCTCTGCAGCAATAGATTCTCTGCAGTCTTCTATGCTTTTTCAAGTCCAGCCATTAATCTTATGACTATTTTTCTAAATTCTTGTTCAGTTATATTGTTCATATCTGTTTTGAGCAATTCTTTAGCTGTCATTTCTTCCTGGGATTTCTTTTGAGGAGAATTCTTTCGTTTCACCATTGTGGCTAATCTCCTGTCCCTTATATGTTTTAAAAGCGTGTTATGTATCCTGCACCTGTGAGCACTACTATATTAAAGAGAGATCATACACTCTCCAGGGTCTGACCCTTCAGGAGGTGTTTTTTGGAGACTGTCATTTCTCTCTGTTGTTGTGAGCTTGGTTACTTTATCTTCCTACTCGTAGTGATGTTTTGAACCCTCCACTTGAAGTAGCCTCCACATTGAAGAAGCCTTGGAAAGGGAATCAAACAGAAAACAAAACAAAAACACTCAAACACCAATCCCCCCACACACAAACAAACAAACAAACAAAAAAAACCCAGAAACAAAAAACCAGAAACACCAGCTACAAGTAAACGACAGGGTGGAGGCAGTGCTGATGGAAGAGGCCTTATCCCATAACAAAGAGATATGACGGGGTGGGGAATACGAAAGAATAAAAATAGACCAGAGAAACTATGGCTTAATCCAGAGAGAGAGAGAAAGAAAAATAAAAAAGGAGGCTGGAAAAAAGAAAAAGAAAATAAAGTTATCCAGACAGAGAAATTATATCACTTAATCCCAAGAGAGGGAAAGGAGAATAAAGGAGATGTGGAACATGTACAAGAGAATGGATTAAATATGTCTGCTTAAACAAACCAACAACCAGAGTAAGCAGACTAGAGGAGAGATAAGAAAGAGAAAAGAAAGGAAAAATGTATCTATATAATAAGAACTGTACAAGAATTAAATCAGGCAGTGCAACGGTACTGGTCTGGAAGAGGTGCCCTCTGGTTACCAGGCCAGGAGGGGTGTGGTTTGGTATAGGTGGTCCCGCCTCCACAGTGGGCCCTGCTGTCAATTTGCTGAAGCGCTCCCTTGTTGGCGATGGGGAGAAGAATGGCAACACCCCAGTCTCTCCTCCACGGACCAGGGGTCCCAAACCACTCTGTATGAGCTCTCCTCACTGTGTGGCAGACACAAATGAGGCGGTTTTGTCCCACTCCACCGACTCCTGTGCCCTGGTGCTTAGCTGGGATTCAAACTCCCACTCCATGTGCCCCAGTACTGGGAAGGCACCTCTCTGTGCCACCTGATACACGGTCTCCTGCTGGCAGTAACAGGCAGGATTTGTCCTGCCCCGTAAGCACCCCGGGGAGGGGACTTTCTCCTACTGTGGACTGCACCCCTGACCTAGCCACTGAGCCTAGGGCTGGCTCCCCACCTCCCCAGGTGTGTCATCCGGGCAGCTAGCCCCAGTCTGGAGAAAGCCCCTCAGTTAGAGATTGGCTCTTTCTTCATTCCAGTCCTTGGTTTTTTTCTTGTCCAAATATAGTCCTATGGTTCTACAGCCGCTCTTTCTCTTCCCTTTGACTCTGTGCAGAAGGAGATCCTTCCCCTCCATTGGTTTTCTCTCTCCCAGTTCACAATAAGGCACCTATGGCCCCTCATGTTGTCCCAATGGGTCCCTGTAAGTGTGACTGTCTCTTTTCCTCCCGGACTCTCGGAGTTCAAACTCCTTTAGCTTCAATACTGCTTTGTTTGTGAGATGAGAGAACTTCAGATTCCCCTATTTCTCTGCCAAGCTGGGCCCTCTCTGTTTTTTTAAGTAGGCTTCACACCCACTGCAGAGACTGATGTGGGGCTTGAACTCACAACCCTGATATCAAGATCTGAGCTGAGATCAAGGATCAAATGCTCAACCAACTGAGCCACCCAGGTACCCCTGAACTGTGAGGACTAATCATCTCCCATAAATTGTCTAAAATAACTTAATATTTCACTTGCTTATATAAAGAGTATTGGCTTTGAAGTCTGACAGACCTTGGTCCAAACTCCAGCTCCTTCACTTAGCACATGTCTCACCTGGGTAAATAACATAATCTTTTGGCTTTTAATTATATATTTCATGACTTTGGTGAAAATCAAGTTAATATTTCAAAAACTTGCCGGCATATAACTTAGGTCGTGTTCAATAAATTGAGTCTCAGCCTGTCTCTGTCTTTGTCCCTTTCAATAAACTACCAAGTTTGTTTACACACACACACACACACACACACACACACACAGTCTAGGTGACAGTTTTAACATAAACTTGAGTAAATAAATTGAATTGAGTCTACCTAAAAAGAACACAATTTTAGGGACACCTGGCTGGCTCAGCTGGTGGAGCTTGATCTCAGGGTCATGAGTTCAAGACCCACACTGGGAGTAGAGATTACTTTAAAAACAAAAAAGTATTTTTAATTAAAAAAATAAAAGGAAAACAATTTTTAAAATATTATGAAAAAAGAAAATAGTTGACATTTGCATGAGACATATTTGGAAATCTTTTATTTAGCTTCCTTTAAAAATAAACATTAGTGCTTCAACCCAGCACACTATGGACTAAAACAAAACCAAATATGAGATTTGAAAAGAAAATTTAGTATAAGTAAATCATTTTAATTAGTTATTTGAACATGAGTTAGCAAAACAGCTGAGGATAAATAATGAACTCTAGTGAACTCCAGGCACTCCGCTGGACCACACCCAGACATACAAACACACTCTATGTGTGGATTGTCAGGATCTGGCCCTGAGCTGAAAATTTACTAGAACCTTTGTGCATTTGAGGGCTATTCACAGTAACATAGTATCTTTGGATTTGTTCCTACCAAACATGCTGAGGGGGAGAAAAAAAAAGAATGAATTAAATTAACTTCTTTTGGCATTAGCACCACAAATTCCAGATCAACTGATTTTAACTTTGTTTTTGAAACTTCAAATTTACCCAATTTCTAGAGGATTACCTTTTTTTAAAAAATCTTGTTTTTAAAAAGTGTTTTATAAGACTGAAAATTTACAGTATACTTGTCTTTTAAAAATAACATGTTAACTGTAGGGAACTGAATTGTGATTTTTAAAATGTTTATGTGGAAGATTCTTTATAATAATGACAAAGATGGAAAATATGCCCAATGCTGACATAAAAATCATGCTGTTGACTCTGACAAGTGGAACATAGGCGTTGGAGCAGGTCTTCAGGTTGTGATTAGGCAAACTAGTATGTGGTTAGTCTCTCCAACTCTGTGATCTAATTGTGTAATATGAAGGAGGGGTTATGGTAATTAATGTGTATTTTTTCCACAAAGAAAAATATTTTTAAAGTATTCGCAAACCCAGGAGAAAGTTGAACAATTTTTCCGGTGACTTCTCTCAATGTAGATTATTTATTCATTCGTTCAACAAATATTTGAGTGCCTAGAAGGTGCAAAGCCCTGGGATCTGATGACAAACTAGATTATCTCACTTACTACATTTTCGTATATATATACATACATATGTATATGTATATATTTAGTGGAGTACTCATTAGTTTTTAAAAGATAGACTTTATTTTCTGGAGCAGTTTTAGACAGCAAAATTGAACAGAAATTATGGACAGTGCTCCTAGGCACACTCTACTCCAACACAGCACAGCCCCCCCCCCCCCCCCCCCCCCCCCCCCCCCCCCCCCCCCCCCCCCCCCACTATCAACATCCTCACCAGTGTGGTGCCTTTGTTACAGTTGATAAACCTTCACTGACACATCATTATCACCCAAAGTCCACAGCTTGTATTAGAATTCACTCTTGGTGTTGTAAATTCTATGGGTTTTGACAAATGTATAATACATGTACCTACCATTTTAGTATTAATGTTTATTTATTTTGAGGGAGAGTGCAAAAGTGGGAGACAGGCAGAGAGAGAGTGAGAGAGAGAATCCCAAGCAGGATCTGCATTGCCAGTGTAGAGCCCTACATGCAGCTCTATCACATGAATCATGACCTACGTCAAAATCCAGAGTCAGACGCTTAACTGATTGAGCCACCCAGATGCCCTAATAAAGTTTTGTACAGAATAGTTTCATTGCCCTTAAAATCCTCTGTGATCTATCTATTCATCCCTAGCCTCTCTCGCCTGACAACCACTCATCTTTTTACTATCTCCAGTTTTGCCTTTCACAGAATGTCATATACTTGAAAAGACTGTCTTCTTTCAGTTAGTAATATATATTTAAGCTTCCTTCCTGTCTTTCATGAAGGCTTGATAGCTCATTTCTTCTTGGTGCTGAATAATATTCCATTGTTTGGACATACCACAGTTTATCCACTCATCTGCTGAACAACATGGTTGCCTCCAAGTTTTATCAATTATGATTAAAGCTGTTAGAAACATCTGTGTGCAGGTTTTTGTGTGGACGTGTTTTCAACTCATTTGGATAAATATCAAGGATGCTATTACTGAATCCTATGTTTAGTTTTGTAAGTAACTGCCAAATTGTCTTCCAAAGTGACTGCACCATTCATAATTTTAAAAGAATAAATTATGAAAAATTTCTACTTGGCTTTCATAAACTCCTTTGTAAAATAGAAAAGTGTATTTTTCACCATAAAAACAAAAATACATTTAATGCTGATTATAGGATATCAACAGTATAAAAAGGCAGGCAAAAAAATCAGCACATTTTCATTCTTTAAAGACAAATAATTGGTGTAATTTCTTTCAGTCTTTCTTCTGTGCATAGCCTCTCAAGTGTCACATTTTAAACTTGATTTATCTAGAATCTCACCAAAGATGATGTTTCTTAGACACAATTGTTGAAAATTAAATGACAGTTTTCTTTTTTTTTTAATTTTTTTTTAATGTTTTATTTATTTTTGAGAGAGAGAGAACGTGAGCAGGGGAGGGTCAGAGAAAGAGGGAGACACAGAATCTGAAGCAGGCTCCAGGTTCTGAGCGGTCAGCACAGAGCCCAACGCGGGGCTTGAACCCACGAACCGTGAGATCATGACCTGAGCTGAAGCCAGACGCTCAACCGACTGAGCCACCCAGGCGCCCCAAATGACAGTTTTCAATTTATTTGCCTCTGAAACATTGCTTCTCAAACTGTATGAATTCTACTATATATTAATGTTACTGAATTATCCCTGGAAAGAATCAGAAGCCCTGACCTTTGTGAAATAGGTTTTCTGAAAGAGAGGAGTACCCTTTAGATAACCAAAAAAAGTGTTAACTGCTAAAAGTGAGATCAGTGGACAGTCTTTGCTAGACTCCTGTGCTGCTGTGCTACATGGAAGAAATGTATAGTTTTATAGTATCTGTAGAATGTTAGGATTATATATTCTAATATTAGGGTTACATATTCATGCATATTCAGTTTAGAATACGTAATCCTAACCGATAGATACTATAGAATGGTTTGTACAAGACCAACTGTAACCAGGCTCAGTACAATATTGCTGATCTTTAATAATTATACTCAGTTATACCAATTCTGTTCATTCTTTTTCCCCCAATTCTGTTAATTTTAAGCGTATCTGCTTCTTTCACCTTTCTTGGCCTTATTTTCCATGTTATTGATCATACTATATAAAATCTTTTGTTGTAAGGTTCCAAAAAACATTTTGGAGAAAAGAGAATATAACAAAATGCTTTAATTGACCAATTGACTCACCAAATCTAAGAGGGCATTAATTGTAAGGTGCATTATTATATATATGATTAAGAAAAAAAACACCTACCAGTTAGTGTTAAGATGTTCCTGACTGTGAGATGCATTTCTATTTCAGAAATGTTGAAGTGTGTTAAAGTGTTTTTAAAAGTGAGTCCTTGAACTAATTAACTACAATGATAACATTTTAAAGTTTCCATTTGTAGGAGAGCCTAGGTGGCTCAGTTCCTTCAATGTCTGACTTTTGGTTTTGGATCAAGTCATTATCTCACTATTTATGAGATTGAGCCCCGCTTCCGGTCCTCACTCAAAGTGTGGGGCCTGCTTGGGATTCTCTCCTCCTCTCTCCCTGTCTCTCCCCCGCTTTGCTTGCTCTCTCTTTAAATAAATAAACAAACTTAAAATTTTTTTTCCATTTGTATTTTGCTAGTAGTATACCATCCCACTATAACTTTAATTCATCAACCAATAACTTTGAACAGCAGTTTCCTTTGTAAGCACTGTTCTTTCTCACTGACTGTACCCCAGTAAAACACAAAGTATTGTGAATGCAGATTGGTTCTCAGTATAGACATTAATTTAAACTCTTCTCTGATTGTAATTTATCATTTAATTATAGATTAAGGTAGTTCATTTAATCAATATCAGCTATAATAAATAGCAATGATAAAATAACCAACTTCTTTTCAAAATTGAATTCAATTCAATCTCAAGGGAGGTCATGGATTATTTAAAAGGAAATCACTTGAAATAATAAACATTGTCTAAACATAAAACAATCAAGAAACAATATAAACTCATCTAGGTTAAAGAAACAAACAGGAACATTTAATACTAGATTAAAACATCGGCCTGGACTGATTTAAAATTAAGATAAATGCTAAATTACCTTACTATCCAAAGTATCACTGCTTAACATTTTAGAGCTATCCACATGTGGAATTTAAATTTTTCTGGTAACTAGCTATATTTTAAAAGTAAAACAAAAACAGTGAAATTAATATTTTTAATTTAGCCCAATATATCAAAAATATTGTTTCAGTATGTAATCAGTAAAAATTAATTAATTAGGTGGTCTTCGACATCAGTGTATGGTTTAGACACACAGCATGTCTCAATTCTACCAGCCATATTTTAAGCGCTCAATAGCCACCTAGCCACCTATTGCTACAGCATTGGACAGCAGTCTTAGGGCACTTCCATGTTAACTGATTCCTTAGATTTGAGAGTTTGAGAATTTCTTTTATGTTACACACTGTCTCTACGGTGCTTAGAGATATGTGAGGCGTAAGATTATTTTGCTCCCCGGTTGGCTGTGATCCAAGACAACATAGCATTAAAAGCATTAAGAAACGAAGGCAACGGGACACGCGTGCGTCCTGGAACCTGGCCTGGAGGAGGGCCTAAGCCTCTCTGAGCAGTGCCCGGGGAAGCTGCAGACACAGCGCTGGAGGCTAGATTTCGAGATAACCGAGCGGATGCCTGGAACTCCGTGTCTTTCTCAGGGGCGTCCCAGAACACTGGAGCCGGACAGAGGGCAAGCAGCCTCTGAGCCGGACACATGGTCACGCGCCGCCACCGCCGAGGGAGGCCGGCCCCTAGGCTCAGGGCCGGCCGCCCGTGGCGCCGCCGCCCGACGCCGAACCCGGGGAGAGAAGGCGGGCCAGCGTCCAACAGAAGCCTCCCAGGGGCGCGCTCTCGATGGTGACGATGACGCAGCGAGCGCGAGAAGGCAGGGTGGGCGGGGAGCAACGGCGCGCACCGCCTCTCGGAGAGGCGGGCGCCGCGGTTCCGGAGGGCGGGGGCGAGGCGGGGCTCGCCCGGGAGTCGGAGCGCTGGCCGCCGGTTTCGATTAGTGCGCGGAGCTGCGGCGGCGGAGCAGGGTGCGGAGCTGCGTGGCCTGGGGTCGCACGGCGGGGCGGCGGGGCGTTGGCAGCCGGGGTGCAGGCGCTCAAGGTCCGGCCGGCGGCCGCGAGGGTGTGTAAAGGCGAGCCGGAGCGCGGGGCCACGGCTGCCCCGACCACGGAACCCAGCCACCGCAGCGACCGCAGCCGCGAACGCGCCCAGGGTAGCGCGCGGGCGGGGCGCGCAGGCCCTGCCCGCCCCTTCCGTCCCCACCCCCCTCCGCCCCTTCCTCTCCCCACCTTCCTCTCCCCTCCAGCGCCCCCGCGCCGGGCGCCCACCCTGTCCTCCGGCGGGATCACGGTCCGCGGCGACGGCCGGAGCGGGCCGGGCCGGGCCGGGGGATGGCGCTGCTGGACCTGGCCCTGGAGGGAATGGCCGTCTTCGGGTTCGTCCTCTTCTTGGTGCTGTGGCTGATGCATTTCATGGCCATCATCTACACGTGAGTGAGGGGTAGCTGGAGGAGCCCTTGGCTTGGGGGTCAGGGCCTCCGGGTGGGAGGCATTGCGTTTTGGAGAGGCTTGGGCTCGGGTAGGAGTGGAGAAAGCTTATTCTCAGACTGTTACTCCTTTCCTTCTCACCTTGGACCACCTGGAACGGGGGTCCTTTTGAGGGGGGAAAGTGGTGAGTGAGGAGGTTAGCTGAGCTGCGGGCGACTGCACGGCCTGGGGAAAGGAGACTATGCTCTTTCTATGTGTCGGGCGGAAGGTTGCTTGCTTGGTTTCATTGTGTGGGGGATTGTTTGATTTTTCGTCTGGGCCAACTATATAGTGTGTTGTGCTGTAGTTGTTGTTTTCTCGTCCTGAACGACATTTCTATTATGATGATGATCATTTTCACTCTTCTGGGCGCTGTACGCAGCTACCCGGGGACCTCCCTGTGGATTTTCTTCTTCCTGAATTCCTTTAGATAGGTGTGGAGCACCTGTCCAGCTTGAAAAATGTCCACCGAATCTCCAGGCTGACGTTACAGCCTAGAGTCATGTCAGCTTGTGTATTTCAGTGTAGTTTTCTTTCCTTTTTTCCAATTCTTCATATATAGTCTTATTTAAATTTGTCTCCCCCCCCACACCTGTTATTCATTATTAATTTAATAACTACATCTTGAGGCCTTACTAGATGTCATTCACTAGGGACACAGTGGTGAGCAGGACAGAATTCCTGTCCTCATAGAGCTTACATTCTGGAAAGGACAGATAATAAAAATTAAAATAGGGTTGTTTCACATAGTGATAAAGTCTGAATAATATAAAACAGGGTAGTGGGATGAATAATGATAGAAGGTATTCACTTGTTTAAATGGCTTTAAAATGAAATCTGCCTTCGTAAAGAAGTGAAAGACTTACAGAGAGCACATTGCTGATACAGATTCACTGGCATTTTAGCCTGAAAAAAAAACCTACATGATTATACATGGTAATCTTTATCACCAACTAGAAGAGGGCATGTGTCAATAGAGGAAATGGGAAGACTTTTTTTTTTAATGTTTATTTATTTATTTTTGAGAGGGCATGAGCAGGGGAAGGGCAGGGAGGATGGGGGAGAGAATCCCAAGCAAGTTCTGTGCTGTCAGTGCAGAGCCAGATGCAGGGCTCCCTATGTCCCGTGAGCGATAAGATCATGACCTGAGCCCAGATCAAGAGTCAGATCCTTTACCAACTGAGCCACCTAGGTTCTGGAGATGGGAGAACTTGTAACAAATTTGTTACTCCCCCTGCCCTAGAAAGAATGTACTTTTCCTTTTGGAAATTTTGCATTTTATCAGAATCAGGTGGCATTTCCTGGTGCAGTACATTATAGAAAACATACTGATATTCCTCTGAACGTGAAAGAAAACATGCCACTTGGATACTACTAATCTCAGTTTTTTTAGTTTGTGAGCTGATGTCCCTGAACCCTTTCTGGAGTTCATTTTAAATATATATGAGTTCTTAAAAAGCAACTTTGTTACTATTTTCCAGTCATAAAAATAAAAAAAAAGCTAGCTATATAAGGAAATACGAAGAGGAATAAAGAAACTTAAACACACACCAAAACTTCATCACCTTGTCAGCCTTTTGTGACTGTCCTTACAGTGTGTGTGCGTGTGTGTGTGTGTGTGTAGAGAGAGAGAGAGAGAGAAAGAAGGAAGAGGGCGGGGGTTGACGTTATAACTTAATTGTTCTGTAGCCTGCTTTTAGAATTCATCTATTTAGTAAAATGCTTTCAGGGAGCTCTTTTGTACAAGGCACTATTCTAGGTGCTGGAAATAGGATTGAAGTATAAGACATCCAGGCTCTGCCCAGCCTGCTCACATGGGGTTTCCACGTAAAATGTGATGACCACTTTTGTCCTATGTAATAAATGTATCATCTTTGTATCAATTTAAGTAGATTTACGGCATTTGGGTTTATGAGTTACTACTATGTATTCATTGTCATTGATGGGTATTTAGGTTTCCAGTTATCAAGATTACAAACAACACAGTGGTGAATTCATATGTGTACTTCTTTGAGAGAGGATTTCCTTCGTGTAGGTTCCTAAAAGAAAAAGTAGGTGCGCCTGTGTTTTGGATTGTCAAGGCCTTCTTTTTCTTTTTTAATGTTTCTGACTTGTGTAATTTTATCTCTATTCCCTCCAGTTATTATACAGTTAATATCTGTTTTAGTTATTTGAATTTTTTAATTTTTTACATTTTATGTTGTACTTATTATGTCACTTTGTGATATGATGATATCTAGAGACTTACTTTTAGGTTCATCTTAATATTTAGCCACTTGTCCCAAAATCACTTACTGGATTATTATTTGATTATACCACAGTTTGGAAATACGACCTTATTACAGAGTAAATTCTTTTGTATACTTGCATGTTTCAAGGTCCCCAGTGCGGTTTCATCCATCTATTCTTGCACTAGAATCCATTGTTTTTTTAAAGATATTTTTTATTTTTTTTAAATGTTTTTTATTTATTTTTGAGAGACGAGAGAGAGCGCAAGCAGGGGAGGGGCAAAGAGAGGAGTCACAGGAGCTGAAGACAGGCTTCAGGCTCTGAGCTAGCTGTCAGCACAGAGCCCGACGTGGGGCTCGAACCTACGAACCACGACATCATGACCAGAGCCAAAGCCGGACCCTTAACCGACTAAGCTACCCAGGCGCCCAAAGATTTTTTTTTTTAAGTACTCTCTACACTCAATGTGGGGCTCGAACTCACAACCCTAAGATTAAGAGTCAAACGCTCCACCGACTGAACCAGCCAGGCACGTCTCTGCTATTATAATGAAATTTTATTACCTTATCATTGGTGAGGAAAGCCTTATTCTTTTACAAACTTTATTAGATTTTATGCATTTTTACTTAAAGGTATACTTTAAAACTTTTTTCCCAGACCCTAAGTAATTTTGTTTTTAAATTGGAATTATTTAAATATGATTTTAATTGGAATTATTAAATTTATAGCTCAATTTGGAGAAAATTGACTTGTTTCAAGATAGAACTATGATATATTCCCTTCCTTCTATTATGTATACATAATCGCACTTTTTTACTTAAAACAAACATGAGGAATGTAGCCTAACCTTCCAAGTAACCCATGGTGTTAGACTTGAGAGAACTCTACAGTTGTTTTAAGTTTTGTATGCTGTGCTTAATGATACACAGTAAAGTTTTCTTTAAATACTTTCAGTGTGTGAGAATAGTGCATTTAGCTTCATTAAAATACTATAGAGAGGCTTTGTATTTATTTTCTTATGCCCCACATAGTTCCTTTTATGACTTCCAGTAACAGGATCCTGAAAATAGAATGAAAAAAAAATGCAATTAGCTTATAACAGGTTATAATGAATAGTTCATTAAAGGAATCTTAAGAATACCTTTTTGAAATGAGTAACTCCACATAGAGCAAATAGTCGACAGCTTAATTTCTTTTTTTCTAAACAGTTCTTTTTTTTAAGGATTTATTTATTTTGAGAGAGAGCGAGAGAGAGCGAGCACATGAGCAGTAAGAGAGGGAAAAAGAGAGAATCCCAAGCAGGCTCCACGCTGTCAGTGCAGAGCTAAAAGTGGGGACTCAAGTTCACAAACTGAGATCCTGACCTGAGCCAAAATCCGGATACGAATGCTTAACTGACTGAGCCACCCAGGCTCCCCTCAACAGCTTAATTTCTGCATAAATTAAATCTTACTTCCTCCCCCCCCTTTTTTGGATAATTTCTTACATCTGGTCCCACCTTCAAAATTACTCACTGATTGGATTTGATCCCTTTTTTATTGTAATAAAGAGACTTCCTGGTTTGAATTGTTTTCAAGCAGAGATTTCTTCCTCTATCCCTTTCTCAACCGTACTTGGTAAAATTGCAGACTTGATATTAGCATTTTGACAAGGAAAGCTAAATAACACTGGCAACAATATTTTGGTTAAGATGTTGTGCTAACATTCTGTATTTTATTGAATAATACATTTTGTGAATGCGTCTTCTGTGTCCTCTCAAACCCTTTTTGGAATAAGGTAAAGTATACATAAATTAAAATAAGCAGATATTGAGACTCTTCTAAAATTTGTGTGCTCGTAACTGATGGAAATGGAGCCTGTTTCAAAAACTTACATGGCTCTGGTTGTCACATTAAAGAGATTAATCGTGGATACCCAATTGTCAAAAACATTTAAGTCACCCAGATATTATAGTAAAATGGCTAAGAAAAGCTATAAAGCTGTTCGAAAATGAATTGGTTATTTTTTAAAAATCAAATACAATGTGTAATAGTATCTAGTTAATTTAGATTCAGTGTTCTATTGAATTGTGTCTTAGAAAGAGACACAGCCAACTATTAAAAAATGGAGCTCAGCTTGCTCAGTCAGTGGAGCGTCAGTAGAGCCTGTGTCTCTTGATGTCAGGGCCATGAGTTCAAACCCCACATTGGGTGTAGAGATTACTAAAAAAAGATAAATAAAAAAGATGGAGATCAGTGTGATTAATATGATGAACATTTCTTGCTCAAATTATTTGTTCCAATTTCACAGATGTCTTACAGTTCCTATAAGTGTGCAATTTTTTAAGAAATTGAGCTAATTTATAAACTAGAAAGCCATTATTTTTAATATTTCAAAATGATCTCTGCTCACTGGTATCTCTACCAGTATACTGCTTTGCTCCTTTCCAATTTTAATATTGAACTGTTACTTAGTCATTTCATAATATATTCTAGATGGCACACGTTTCTGGGATTGCTGTCTATAATGTTCAAGATAAAATTCATATTAGAGCATTGAAATTCAGGGCTCTTATTCCCAAGATTTCTTTTTTCCCCTAAGTGATCTTTATGAGTTTTTCCTTTTTGAGATCTAGTGTGGTTTGATAGCTTGGGGGCTGTGGTGAAATCCTTTAAAAAGTCTGGAAGCAGTCCTTTTCTTCTCTTTTTAGCCCTTGGGAGCCATATTGCTGGATGCTAAGGGTATCTGAGCAAGGCAGCTTGCCTTTTTCCCTCCATCTCCCTTCTTTTTCTTTCCTCTCTTCCCCCATTTTCCCTCTCCTTGGATTATCTTTTTTTTTTTTTTTTTGTTCTCTGTATGCAATGTCCTAATGTTTAGTACTAGGCTTTATCTTTTAATTGACTGGAGGTGCCAGGCTAGTGCAGAAATACTCCTTGTATCTGTAAATATTAACTGCCCTCTAGTAAAGCAGAGGTCTTTCCCTGGGGTTTTCCTTCTAGTTCATTCTACTTTTTTCTAACCTACTTAGCATAGCAATTTCTATACGGGCTGCATCACTTTTGAATGGAATTTAAATACTCATTAGGATGTCTGTGGTAAAGTACCTGTCAGAAATGAATTGTTTTTAATGTAAATTTTGACATTTCAGATGTTATTTTTAGATAGTATGACCTTTGCCTAAAATTCATTAATACATTGGTGTTCTGACCCTTAGTGGAAAGTAAATTGAGAGCTTCTCGTCTAGGTTCAATTCTGAGATGCACTTGGACTTTAGCCACATGTTGATCATCAGGGTCATTGCTGTCAGGACCACTTTGGGTGAAAGAATGAGGTCAAAGCCCCTTTAACCTGAGCCTGGGAATTTGACACCAAATTGGACTATAGTGTGATAGCTTTTTTTGAGCAGTATGTGCTGGGCTGATAGTCTGTTTGGTGCCTCTCTAACTTAGTTGCTATTAGCACAATACCATGCCCAGCGCGTTTCCCATATACTAGGACTAACTTGTCACCAAAGGATTAGTGAGTTGGGGCTTTTGGGGAGGGAGGGAGTGGTAAAATTAATAATCTCTTACTTGTTTTCAAGTGTAATGAAATTTTTCATATTCTGTAGTATATAATTAAGATCTACTGTCCAGTGAAAGTTTGTGTTTTCCCATAAAGCTAACTCATTGTTGGTTATTTTGTGTCCTCTGGGGAATCTTCTGTCTGCAGAGTTCTGGTTGCACCAGAAGGTGTGCTTTGTGTTGCTGAAGAAGCCCATTTTGATGCAGTGCCATTTTTTAAGTGACATTAGTCATGACACCTACTGATCATAAACACACAGTAACAGCCTTCCACGGCACAGTCACAAGTAACAACAGCAGAAGCCTTTAATCATTGGAAATTGCAGGCGTGGACTGTGTGAAGCAGGGGACCTGCTGATATAGCAGTCGGCCTAATTTCACATGAAATAGTAACAAACTTGGTGGCATGGAGCAGAGGAGATGAATTCCAAGAGTCCGATAAATCGGTTCAGCTGAGCCACCCAGCAGAACTATAAAAAAGGGCTGTCAGGGGCTGTTAAGCAAGGCGAACTTTGCCCTCAAAGAATCTTATCCTTCCTCCAAAGCCTCGAGTGAGATTCTTGTGCTTCACTTCTGGGAGGTGCAGCTCTCTGCATCAAGGTTGCTGCAGGGGCTGCTGCCAGCGGACTGAAGGGGACCAGCACAGCCTGCCCTCTCTCCAGGGAGCATCCCTTCCTACCAGGCCTCCCTCCTGCTTAACATACAATTAGAATATGAAACTGTAAAATAAGCCGTTTAAAGTGGTACACACTAGGGGCGCCTGGGTGGCTCAACTCTTGATTTTGGCTCAGGTCATGATCTCGCATGATCTCGAGATTGGGCCTTGCCCTGGGTTCTGTGCTTACAGTGCAGAGCCTGCTTGGGATTCTCTCTCTTTTTCTTTCTTTCTCTCTCTCTCTCTGCTCCCCCCCCCCCAATAAATAAATAAACATATTTTAAGTGGTCCATACTATTAAATAAAAAGTTTATAAGAAAGAGAAAGAGGGAGGGGAATTAAAAGATTAGAAGGCTCAAACGATAAGCCAAAATGGTGAAAAAGATAGCAATTTTAGAGACGTGCTGTTGGGAAACAAATCATCTAAGATAAAAGAAGGCCATCTCGTCAGCTCAGGGGTTGAAAACCCTTCTGTGGAGCAGCAATTAGGATCCATCCAGCTAAAGCTGCTATAAAGTCCACCAGAACCCCTGAATATTTCTTACCAATCACTTAAGAGATCTTTGAAGTGTTCCCTGAATAGATGTCCTTCCAGCTCACAATAGAAGGCAGGACTCTGAAGGCCTCCCTCTTTTGCCTGTGATTCACCCTTCCCGACTTCTGGACTTGACTTACTCTGAGGAAGCAGCCCAGCTGGTGTACCTGCCCTCTTGTCCCCTGCTGTCCCCTGTCCCGCTGCTGGCAGGTACAGCCCTGCAGCAGCTGGCCGGGAGCACCTCCTCCTCCCTGCCCTTGAGAGTGACGTGCCTTAATTACATGAATGCGACTTTTGTGACCGAGAGTGACTCCAGCTCCTGACTGAACATTTAATCTAGAAGTAATTTCTCGGGAAGATGACACATTGAAGTTTGCCCGTGCTTTCTGTCTCCCCAAAACGGCTCACGCACGTTCCAGGATGTGTTATTCTTTAAAAATGAAGCCAATCAAAACCATTGACCAGACACATAGGGGGTCCATTCCTTTTATAATCCAGTGTATTCCTGGAAATATAGTAAATCAAATTTCTGAAACTCAAATGGACTTATATATTAGGAAGGGAGGTTCTGTTCCTAAGGAACTAAGATTATTATTAAAATCCCAAATTATGGCTCTGCTGAGCCTGATGCCTGGGACATGCGGCCATTGATTGAGGCCTCTCCAGGTGTGCGGGGCAGTGTGGAGGGGCCTCCCTCTGGCCAGGACCGGGGTGAGAAGGCTGCCTTGCTGTGTTTGCTCTGGGAACTGCGCTGGGCACCATGATTTCATGGCCTACCGAACAGTCTCTTCTGGACTCCCTCAAAATGTCTCCATTTTAGAAGGCAGTGTGCTTGGATTCCATGGTCACTGGGAGTTACTTTGCTCATGGTATCTGGTCTTCCCCTCTCCGCTCTGAGCGTGGCAAGCTCTCCCTCTAGCAGAGAGAGCCAAGTGAAGGGCTCTGTAGCAGCAGAATCTCACATTTTGAGTCAGGCTATGAGAAGCCAGGACTATGCAGTGCCTCTGACCCACTGAGAACCCATCTAATGCTTTCTAAGGAGAGCTCAGGCCGCTTACAGGGGTTACTTGGTGTTATTTAATGTTCCTTCCTGTTGTTCTTGCATTGCCTTTACACTTTTGGATGATCTCTGTAGAACTTCACGGTCGTTCCTAAATATTGGATGTAATTCTTTAAAAAAAAATTTTTTTTTAATGTTTATTTATTTTTGAGGGACAGAGAAACAGAGCATGAGCAGGGGAAGGTCAGAGAGAGGAGACAGAATCTGAAGCAGGCTCCAGGCTCTGAGCCGTCAGCACAAGCCGACACAGGGCTCAAACTCATGAACCACGAGATCATGACCTGAGCGGAAGTCGGCCGCTTAACCAACTGAGCCACCCAGGCACCCCTATGGGGCGTATATTCTAACTTTGAATATAATTTTAGCCTAAGTACTGCATATTATTTAAACTTTGCATTAAATGTGTTTTATGCCATGTTTTGACTTCTTCTGTTTCAACCATGATTTGGGAATTTTGATGATCCCTATTTCCCCCTTTAATCTTAATACACCAGAGTTGTTTTATGTTAAAAAAAGAAACGCCTTATAGGGAGGGATGCTTGGCTGGCACAGTCAGTGGAGTGTGCGACTCTTTGATCTTGGGGTTGTGAGTTCGAGCCCCACATTGGGTGTAGAGACTATTTAAAAATAAAGTCTTCTAAAATTTTTTTAAATGAAAAAAAAAACAGTGCAATAGCGTAATATTTAAATAGCTGTGAAAGAATCTTTAAGTATGTGGATTTCTAGTTCTTCCATTTTGGTGTATAAGCCTCAACAATGTTTGTCATCTCTAAATCTCTTACTAGAACTATGGTAATTCAAAGAAGTTACGTTTAGTGGAAAACATCCTTAAAATTAGCAGCTTTAAAAAGTGATCAATATTAGCTATCATTGAGTGTTTACTTGTGGTTTAATCTGTTTCTCACAACTACTTTATGAGGTATGTACTCATTAATTATCCACACAAATTTTTTTTGAGATAAAAAAGTGAGTTATCCCAGGATTACTCAGCTAGTAATCTGTGAAGCTGGAATAGAAAGCCAGGCACACTGCCTCCAGCCCAGGCTCTTAAACCAGAATGCTGTCTGTAGGGCAACGGATAACCTAAAAATAACCCCGGAAGTAATCCGCTGGGATAGAGTATCTGTATGGGAATTTCTTCAATTGCTGTGAATCTTGTTTCTGGTAACTGGCAACATTGAAACTAGTGTGGAGAGAGCCCTACGCCTTTCCTGCAGCTCTTCCCCATTCTTACATAGTTTGAGCTGCTTCTTCATGGGCTGCTTGTTTTCAGCCCATCCTGTAACTAACTGCTGAGCTTCCTGAGCATTCTCCTTACAGGAATCTAGTCTTCCTAGGTCCATGGTTCTCAGCTTTGACTGCACTTGGGATTCACCAAGGGAAGCCTTTTTAAAAAAAATTTTTTTTAATGTTTTATTTATTTTTGAGAGAGAGAGAGAGAGCGCGAGCGAGCTAGCGAGCAAGCAGGGGAGGGTCAGAGAGAGAAGGAGGCACAGAATTGGAAGACAGGCTCCAGGCTCTGAGCTAGTTGTCAGCACAGAGCCAGATGTGGGGCTCGAACCCACAAACTGTGAGATCATGATCTGAGCCGAAGCCGGACGCTTAACCGACTGAGCCACCCAGCCGCCCCGGGAAGCCTTAAAAAAAAAAAAAAATACCGCTTGGGGCGTCTGGGTGGCTCAATCAGTTAAGCCTCTGACTCTTGATTTTGGCTCAGGTCATGATCTCACAGCTCCTGGGATCAAGCCCTGCCTTGGGCTATGTGCTGGCAGCAAGGAGCCTGCTTGATATTCTCTCTCTCTCAAAAATAAATAAACTTTTTTTTTTAAAGTACTGCTTGCCTAGGTCTCAGCCCTAGACATTCTGATCTAACTGGTCTGGGCATAGGATTTTTTTAATTCCCCAGGTGATTTTCATGCACAGTAAAGATTGAGAACAGCTGCCCTGGGCTGTTCATCCACACTTGTTATCTCTTGGTGTCACTGAGTCCTCCATCTAGCCAGAACTCAAGTTCATCACTTCATCATCTTGCCCCTTGCTTTCCCGCCTATCAGTCTGCCTTGTTATCCTGAACCCATCGCATAATTTATAGCTTCTCAACTTTCAAAATCCCGCAGAGGGTAATCACACAGTCACGTGGGTTAGTACTACTTCACATTCATGGTCTCAGATCTCAGCTAAGCCTTCAGTGCTCTCTGGCACTGCCTCGTTTCTTTATTTAGCCTCGGTCACCCGTTACTGGCGGAACCTCTTCTGAATCTTCACCATCCTGCCTCCCGTCTTGTTAGCTTTTCTTAACTCCTGATTCACACTGTGGAGGCTTTTGGCACTGTGCATTTTCTCTGTCATTACCTTGCACTAGCTCTTCCCCTGACTCTGTATACTCAAGTATTAAAAAAAACATTTTTCCCCCAGAGTTAAACTGAAAAACCTTTTCCATCTAGTTACTTTGGCCCTTTTACTCATTGTCAGGTTTCAAGAGAAATTAGTGTTTATTTCCTGTTATCACATTGCACTTTTCACTCCTTTGCCTGTTTTTATTAGTCTCCCCCTGTGCACAGTGCTCCAGAGGTACCAGGTCCACACAGTCAGGGGGGCATTTCAGTTCTTGTCTTCACCTCTCAGCTATGTTCAATGTTGTTCGTTCTTGAACACTTTCAGAAAGAAAATAGCCAAATAAAGTCGTCTTTAATAACTCCTTTATTCCTGCCTATCTTTCTGCTTCTTGGCTTACTCCCTCATGGTCTCTCCCTCATGGTCTCCTTCACGCATTATTGGCTCTGTATCAGCTACATTGATTTGTGGCCACCTGCTAATGGCATGCTCTACCTAGGCGACCTTATGTATTTAGCAAACTCTGGGTGGCTCCATATTTTTTTCTCTAGACTAACCTGACCTTCTGAGCTCTGTATATATGTTTCTTTATTCTTATTTAGTCAATGTTTTTTTTTTAACTTAATGTTTTTATTTTTGAGAGAGAGAGAGAGAGAGACAGCATGAGTGGGGGAGGAACAGAAAGAGAGAGGGAGACACAGAATCCGGAGCAGGCTCCAGTCTCTGAGCTGTCAGCACAGAGCCCGGTGCGGGGCTCGAACTCACAAACTGTGAGATCATGACCTGAGCCGAAGTCAGATGCTTAACCAACTGAGCCACCCAGGTGCCCCAGTCCATGTTTTTTAAACTTGAGAACATACTGTTGTTTATCCTTATTTTGCTGGAACCTGGAGAATTTATAGTCTACAGCAGTGTGGCTCAATGCTGGCCTGCATCAGAATCATTTGGATGCTTATAAAAATACAGATTCCTAGGCTCTGCAACCCATCCGTTAAGTTGTGATTTTTACTTGTGGGCATTATGTATACAAATGTTGAAAACACTGGTTTTCTGGCCTGGAAATTGTCTCAAAGCAGTAGCTGGGGGCTGTTGGAGGGATTAGCTTCTTTGTTTCCGTGTTGCAGGAATCACTAACCTTTACCAGTATCTTAAAAACCATTGTTTCCTATATTTTGTCTGATTTATTATGCTTATTTATTTTGAGAGAATAAGTGGGGGATGGGCAGAGAAAGAGAATTCCAAGAAGGCTCCATGCTCACTGCAGAGCCCAACATAGGGCTCAAGCTCATGATCATGAGATACTGAACTGAGTCAAAATCAAGAGTCAGAGGCTTCACCGACTGAGCCACCCAGGCACCCGGATTTTGTCTGATTTTTAAAAAGTTGTTTCAGGTGGACAGGCAAATCTGGTCCGTTTCTTCATCTTGCCCAAAAGTTTAAGTGGGAGGTGGGGAATGGGGGGGGGGGTGTTTAGGCCAGGGTTTTTGACACTTTTGTAAGCACAGAGACAAGGCTGTATTAGCCCCAAACTGGAAATAACCCAAATGTCCATCACAGAAAGTAGCTAAATAAAGAGTGGTATATTAATATAAAGAATACATGCTGTAATGAAAATGCAGGAACTCTAACTAAGTGTAAAAACAAAGGTAAATCTCACAAACATGTGAAGTCAAAGAAACCAGACACAAATGAGTACATCCTATGGGATTCCATTTAGATAACATTTTAATACTGGCAAAATTAGCCTATGGTGTTGGAAGTCAGGATAGTGGTTACCCTTGAGGGGGAAGGTGGTTAGTAGATGAGGACATGCAAGGCCTTCTGGGATTCTGGTAATTCTGTTTCTTGATCTGGGTACTGGTTCCATGGGTGTTTCACTCTGAGAGAATTCATTGAGCTGTATACTTATATGTGGCTTCACTATCTGTGTGTCATGCATCAATAAAAAGTACTCTCCTCCACCCTCTAAAAGAAGGACAAGGTCGCAAGCCAAATGCATGATGGGAAGGTAGACCTGGATTCCCAGTGTAGAACCTGAAACTGAGAAAGAACTGTACAAAGGATCCTGACAGCAAGCAGGTCACCTGTTCCAGGCCAAGGGTAGAAATGGGCACCCATGGTCGATCCTGTGCAATGTGTAGATGCAGTAGGCTCAAGTTCAGTTCTAAGTGATGTAGAAACCCTGCCCCAATATACCAGAGTAAAAACTGGTTTGAAACCAGCAAACCTTGTAGACCCTGTCAGAGCTACCCCGCTTGGAAGACTCTACCACTCAGACCACTTCTGAGACTCTGGGCGAACTGGCTGTTGATCATATTTTGAAAACTATGGATTGGTTACATTGGCCAAGGCCAAGACACCCACCAGCATTATTTCTCTGTGTGGCAGGCAAAGTTAATATATTTCTTGCTTTAGAATATAGGTTGGTTGACTGGAAGAGTTTCTATATGAAGAAGAACTTCTCTACATGTGCAATTCCCCTGTTAGACTGCAGCTCCTTGACAGTAGGGAATTTGCCTTTTCATCACTGTATCTCCAGGGCACAGAATAATGCCTAGTGTGCATTTGGGGTTCAAAAATGGTTGTTCAAAAAAAGGGATTGTGGGGCGCCTGGGTGGCTCAGTCAGTTAAGCGTCCGGCTTCAGCTCAGGTCATGGTCTCACAGTTCGTGGGATTGAGTCCCATGTCAAGGTAGCTGACAACTAGCTCAGAGCTGGAGCCTGCTTCAGATTCTGTATCTCCCTCTCTCTGACCCTCCCCTGCTCGCACTGTCTGTCTCTGTCTCTCAAAAATAAATAAAAAACATTAAAAAAAAAACAACAAAAAAAGGGTTGTTCAGTAAAGGAATGCTAAGTAGTTGTGGAGCACCACTGTGTGCTCATTATAGTGTTGTGTGATTTTGTGTGTAACTTCATGGATATTCTTTTGTTGTTTTTGCTAAACATTTCAAGAAATTTGTAACAAGGAGCTTTGTCAGTTGTGTTACATAAATTGAAACTGTATTCTCCAAAGTAGGATTCTTGTATCCTAGGGTATATACTCCGCAAGAGGACTCAATGGGATAGGGAAAGGAAACATTGTGGGATGGAGGGAGGAGAGAGAGATGTGGGGGAAAACACAAAAGAGAACTTTTTTTAAAGGTTCTGTGAGTTCAAGTAATTCTGAGTAGAAATTTCAGATGTAGTATTTACCAGTTCCTCTAGAGGACTTCATTATTGTTTTGTGAGTCAGAATGAGTCTGATAAAATACTGCATTCTTGATATGAAAAGCTCTCCAAAGGATAGGAGGTATCTTTGTATTGTGTTTAAACTAAAATGTCTTAATGAAGAAGGGGAAGGCGGGGAAGAGGATCAATACTAGACATTTTAACACTATTTAAGTTATCCTTGCTGTTCTTAACCTAAAGACTTGCCAAATGCAGTGAGTTAGTAGGTTGGATTTCTCTGAATTGGTCATGACATCGTGCGTGTTTTGATAAGCTTAAGAGAACTTAATGATTGTGCAGTGGGAAGAGAATAAAAAATTCCTGGGATTTTAGGCTGCCTTATTTTATCCTCCATGTCTTAGATTGTTTCATGATTTCAGTGTCTTTGCTTCTCATTCTCTCTGTGCTACCTTCTGGATAATGTCTTCCAATCTAGATTCCAGTTCTCCAGGTCTGTCTTAAACTGCCTATGTAATCTTCTGCTCTACCTGTCTATTGAGTTTTTATGTCAACAACCATAACTTTTATTTCTAGACATTGCATATCATCTTCATATATGATGGTCTTATACTTTCTCTTGGGTTTTGTTCAACAACACAGGGACTTTGCATTACAGGTGTGGTCAGGTGTTCTCGAAGACTTTCCTTTTATTCCACTTATTGAGGGGTAGATCCGAGAAGCAGCATCCCATCTTCCCTGTGTGGGCCAGCATTTTTGTACTTTACCTTCCAGGGATTCCATTTTTGTACAAGGTTGTCAGAACAGAGTTCCCATCATTCATGTCTCAGGCTTGTCTCCATCTCTAGATCACCAGGGACCAACAGATGGCCCTGAGGCAAAAGCATCTAGCACTCATTGACCCAGAGGGTTCTTCTCATTTCTGACCTGGGGAGGGGGGGGTCCCCTTATTTTCCTGATAGTTCAGGCATGTATCTAAAAACATGCTTTGAAGTCTGGAAAGATGAACAAGAAACTTACAATGCCAAGATGTGGTGATGAAAATGTGGCAGATGGGGGCAGGGGTGACAGGGAGATTTCTTTTTTGTGACTATTTTAGTATCTTTAGTGATTTGAACCACGTGGATATTACTGGTTCAATCAATTAAATATATAAACTTTTTTTCTCTAGCAGTCTAAATGTTCTGTATTGGGTGGGTTTCCTCAGACATCTAGTAGCCTTGTTATTTTTGTGGTTATATAAATTTTCGATCATGGTTTTACTTCTGTCCAACCTCTAGATGAACTTGGTAGATGAATATTTTCCAAACTATCTATGGCAAAGGATCAGCTCTTTAAAGTTTTTCCAGTCTGGCATAGACTAATACTCTGGTAAACTACAATAAAAATACATACTGGGGGCGCCTGGGTAGCTCAGTCAGTGTAGCGTCTGATTCTTGATCTACGCTCAGGCCTTGATCCCAGGGTTGTCAGTTCAAGCCCTGTTTTGGGAGCCTGCTGACTGACTACATACATACATACATACATACGTGCATACATACTGATTACATGCTTGGATGGCATGGAAAGGTCAAAATCCTGTAAACATTTCTAATTGCTTCTCTTGATTTCTCCTCCTCACAGACCAGTAAAAAGCCACTTACTCACTGACCACACTGAGCAGCCCTGTTGGAAATGGTGTCACATTGTCCTCCAGCATTTGGTGGATCAGAAATTGATATCACCTTGTTCTTTAAAAAATCTTTTGTTGGCTTAAATTTTTTCCATTGTAGAGGCACCTTGGTGGCTCAGTCGGTTAAGCGTTCGGCTTCGGCTCAGGTCATGATCTCACAGTTCGTGGGTTTGAGCCCCACGTCCAGCTCTGTGATGACAGCTAGCTCAAAACCTGGAGCCTGTCTTCAGATTCTGTATCTCCCTCTCTCTCTGACCCTCCCCTGCTTGCTCTGTCTCTCAAAAATAAAAATAAAGAAAAAAAATGTTTCCCATTGTAGGTAACCTGTTTTCTTTCTGTGAAATGTTTTATGGCTTTATCTGAAACATTAGATTTTCACTGTGGCACATCCCTGTCTTTAATTAGCTAAGATGGAGCCTATGGCTAACTGTTCTGGATGGTGGTGGCAGTGTACTTCCAGAAGTCATTCATAGATTAATTGTGTATTTCATCAAATCGAAGATACACTGATGCTGGTGTTTTCTTGATCTTCCAGAAGGTTTCACTGGTTGGGTTTCATGCTACTAATTTAGGACTGCCATCTGGTTGCCACCAATTATAAGAGGCCATAGATTTCAGAGATGTTAAAATGTGGAAGAACGTGTGTCTTAAAATACCTTGCACATGGCCCCCTGATTGTTCTAACCTGTAATTACTTTTGAGTGAGGGGGAGGAGGACTTTGGTGACTTCCTTTAGAAACATCATCACCCTGCTGAAGAGCATCTCTTCTCTTTGTTGTGACACCATGAACATTAACTGGGGCAAATTCTCTCTTTAATTGGCCTGGCGTCCCTCTTCAAGAGCCCTTGGGATGGACCAGCACTGAGAACCTTGGCCAGCTTATCTGTGAGTTGGTGGCACTGGTGTATCTTCTAATGTCATTACTAGACATTTTTCCCATCGAGATTTTTTTTTCTTACTTTCGAATTCCCTCTGTTCCATCCCTGCCATTCTGAGCTTGTGAATATTGGCAGTTCTACTAGTTATCCCATTTTCTTGCTTGCCCTGCTGGTAGCCTAGTGCTTCTTTCAATCATGCGTTAATGTGTACTGCTTCTTATAGAAATATCTCAGGTTTCTCTGGTTATACTTCTCTGTTTTTCTGAGAGAATTAGGGATTTCCCTCCCTACTCCACACTGTTTTTATAGTTCTTGTTCTACTTTGATGACTATTTGGGAGGAAGGGCAGTTATTGTGTAGGCTAACACTGTAATTCATTTCTTCACCATGTATTTATTGAATGCCTACTCTCTGCCAGGCATAGTTCTCTAAGTACTGTGAGTACAGCAATAAACAACACTCTTAAGCTCCAGCCTCCATTGGAACATTCGTTCTGCTTAGATCAGGTTTTCCTAAACTGGATGCTTACCTGGTTACTTTCCTTCATTTACAGATAGCCCTTTAAAATGATGTCAGTTAAAATTAACTTAGAATTGAGTAATTTCTTGAGGGCTTGATGCATACTTTATACAGACTTGGCACTATTATGTTCACCAGAAATAACACATGTATCATTTGCTTTTTAGCCGATTACACCTCAACAAGAAGGCAACGGACAAACAGCCATATAGCAAGCTGCCAGGTGTGTCCCTTCTGAAACCTTTGAAAGGAGTGGATCCTAACCTAATCAACAACTTGGAGACATTCTTCGAATTGGATTACCCCAAAGTAAGTACAGCCATGTACTCTTTAAGAAATGGGTGAGATCATGTTTGTTTGGGTTTTTTTGGTGTGTGTGTGTGTGTGTGTGTGTGTGTGTGTGTACACGCACGTGCGTGCACGCATATGCTTTCCCCTGATGGAAACACTTCAAGAAAGGGGCATTTTGACACCATAAAAAGGTGAAAATATTAAACATTCATGGTGATCTCGGCCTCATACAATTTATGCTGTAACAGCAGTAGTCACAGGACAGAAATGGGGTTGAGGAATGGGGAGGTGCACATTCCTTTTTGTAACCACCTACTTGTCTATCTGAATTCGAAATCTGTGAGTAAACCTCTTAGAACTCAGATATGGTTGAGTGCCTGGTAGTTTGAATATAAAAATCTTGTTCCATGAGAGTTGTATGTGAATGACAGGAAGAAGAGGCAGTGAGAGAGAAAAAGTAGCATTTACTGGTACGAGGATAGCTAGAAATAAACATAAATCCCCTTGAAAATCCGGCTTTTGAGCCAAGAATAAGTTATAGTTAGTAATAACATGGGTCTTCCTCACACCCAATTTCTAATTTCTTTATCTTTCTAGGTTTTAATGCCCAATTATTTTGTTCTAGCATTTATCTATACAGTTGGTAGATCTGTGAACACAACCTGCTCCTTCACTGGAGGACTCCCAGTTTTGTTGGGATGAGAGTATTCTTATCTCTTCCCTTTGATATTCTACTTGTAGTTTCTTTTTTTTTTTTTTAAGTTCATTTATTTATTTTGAGAGTGAGAGAGCACATGAATGGAGAAGGGGCAGAGAGAGGGAGAGAGAGAGTCCCAAGCCGGCTCCACGCTGTCAATGTGGACCTTGAGGAGCTCAGTGCAGGTCTTGATCCCACAAACCATGAGGTTAAGACCTGAGCCCAAATCAAGAGTCAGATGCTTAGCCAACTGAGCTATCCAGGGGCCCCTCTGCTGGTAGTTTCTTAGGAGAACTTAACTCTTCCTTGATTTATATATTTCGCTTTATTGCATGCAGCTTTTTAAATTGCCTATTTGAAACACTGCTTTTGAATTTTATATTTCTACCTACTTGATTTTAATTCCATTTGAGTTTTCTCTCCATGGCCTCTATTCACTTGCCTCAATTTTTACCCTCACTGTCTCAGCTTTTCCACAGTTTGTGCCACTTGGAGGCTCTTCCCCTCCTATTTCTTTAGGACAGTGTATCCCAAGTTATGAGAAGGAAGATAAAACATACACCCCACTTCTCACAGTAACTGGTTTTCACGCTCTTATTTCCTTTCTTTTCGCTCTTATTTTTCTCGGTAGCATTAATGAAAAGAATAGAAAAGACAGACATGATAGCCTTAATGCAGTTCTTATGAAGTACGTAGACACGAGTATAATTCAGTTATTTTTTAGAGTTGTTTTTGTATTATTGCTTTTAAAGTTTGAAAGTCTAGGTTATTTGAAGCTAATGTGAAGCAAAACCATTATGTATTTTTCTTATAATATGTGTGTGTTATATATGTATTTAATAATTTTAGAGAGCTGAGTTATGCATGTATTATCTATCCAATAAATTGAATATGTAATTAAAAAAAATAAGATCTGTACTTGATTTTTTTCCGAACTATAAGTGCAAAAGGCCTTTTGTAATTTAGAATGATGTAAATAAAATTAATTGTACAATAAGCTTTGTAATAAGAAAAATGGAAGGTTTTTTCAGGGGTGCCTCAGTGGCTCAGTCGGTTGAGCATGTGACTTTGGCTTAGGCCATGATCTCACGGCTTGCTGATGTCGGGGCAGAGCCTGCTTCAGATCCTCTGTCCCCCTTCCTCTGCCCCTCCCCCTCTTGTGCTTTCTCAAAAATATACATTTAAAAAAATGAAATAAAAATGAAAGGTTATTAAGCCCCACATTGTATAAGTATATGCAGAGAGATTTTTTTTTTAGTTTATTTATTTATTGGGAGAACGTGCAAGCAGCATAGGGGCAGAGAGAGAGAATCCCAAGCAGGCTCGCTCTTCATCGGCAGTGCAGAGCCCGATGTGGGGCTCAAACCCAGAAACTATGAGATCATGACCTGAGCTGAGACCAAGAGTCTGTTGTCTAACCAACTGAGCCACCCAGGAGCGAAGAGATTTTTTTTTAATAAATGAAAGAATAGTTTCATTGATTATTATTAAATCTCAGAACAGCTTAGGATCATGCATTTATCCTTGTGAAACTTAATGTCACATTTCAATGTTTTAATCCACATCCTATCCTCTCCCCATTCAACCACTCTCAGAACTAAGTTGTAGAACTTCTGTGTTCCAGCCCTTATGAGATGATTGTCATGGCATTTAATTGGTTGTGGAAGTTAGTGTGGGTTTTAGTTGTAGAAGGAGTTTCTAAAAAAGACCCAGGAACATATGTATCTATTAATTCCGAACATTTGGGATAAGTCAATAATTGATTTCTTCTTTTGAATGACTTATTTCAAGAGCTCTTATTTTTGCTTCTTTTTCCACAAGTTATGCCCTTGAGGTGTTTAAATTCATCAAGGAGAAAACTTTTTTGATACTTACTATAAAATGAGGAACCCCAAATGTAAGAGATTATCTTTATTCTTTTTTCACAATTTTATTTACTAATTATAAAAGTACTGTTAGCTGTGTAAATCGAAAATTTGGAAAGTGGAGGAAAAGTGTTAAGTCTGAAGGAAAATTTAGATCTCAAGGCATTTCATTTGCTATTTATTTATTTATTTATTTTTACTTTTAAATATTTATTTATTTTTGAGAGACCAAGTGTTGAGTGGGGGAGGGCAGAGAGGAAGACACAGACAGAACTTGAAGCAGGCTCCAGGCTCTGAGCTGTCAGCACAGAACCTGACACAGGACTTGAACCCACGGACCGTGAGATCGTGAAGTCAGATGCCTAACTGACCGAGCCACCCAGGCACCTCAATTTCATTTGACTTTTAAAAGAGCATGTTCCACAAGAAACTGAAGTTAAACCACTGACCTCCCACCAATCTGAGCATGAACAGACAAGTCGCCTTGTATGACCAAGTAGGCATGTAGTAAACGAACATTTGTGTGACTGCCAGGCCCACCCAACTTTACTATGTGCTTTTTGTCGAGTGTGAACACTGTTTTACAAAAGTATGTCTGGTTTCATCCTGGACCTAAATTTTTCCTCCCAGTTTGATTTAGAACATTATAGATGATTCAGAAATTTAATTTTGGACAATGTGCAAGAAAATTTACTACTGGTATTTGTTCTGAGTTTCAGTTTTGGTGAGGATCTTACTGTACCAATTGCCCTGAAGGATTTCTGTGGTTTACATATCTTATCAATTCACTTATTTTGATAATTATTCCTTGAAGGGAAAAAAAGAATGAAAAAGACATGTAATTCATTTTCTGCAAATTGAGCACTCACTTGGCATCCCCAAAGAAGGCATTTAGGGAAAGATTTAGCTATAGCAGGAAGATTCAGTAAAATAGCTTTACATTAGTAAATCCTGGCCATATGAAAAGTTCTTAATTCAATGATCAGAGTTATTACCAGAGTTGAGGCTATAGTCATTGTGGTGGGTTTTTGCCTTTTTTTTTTTTTTTTAACACAAATACACAACTGGTTTAAAATGTTACAAGTCTGGTGCCATGTTTAAACTCTTTCTTGCCAGTGGTGTAACTATCCTTAAGAGGATTGTTTTCTAACTGAATAGTCTTCTAAACAAAGAAATAGAGAAGACAGAAAATCGAATCCATTATCAAAAGACCAGGCACAACATTTGTTAGTGAAACTTCTAAATCTGCAAGATTAGGAATTTACCAAGTAAATTTGGAAAACCGTATGAACAAACTAGTTTTTGAAAATAGAGATGTATATAATTCAGTTTGCCCAGGCTTTGATTCAGAGCTGTGTCCTTACAAAACATTTCCTTCCAGGCATCTATCTTTTACTCAAAAGTTACCCTAAGGACAAATGCATTAACTTATAAGTGTTATTAACCATCCCATGCCAGAGAATGATCTAGGCATTTGGGGTCTAAATCTTTTCTTGTCATAGAAAATTTATATTCCATAATCCAAATATCCTCATAAAATTTTTCTGTAAAAATGATATGTAGTTACTTGTAGACTATTTAAGATATTCCTACTTGATAGGCAATGTAACTGATTAATATCATTGAAAACTTTTCTATTTTAATAGGATGTTTTATCTTGTCCACTATAGTACAGAGTTTGTATTCCTAATGTCTACAGGGCTGAATCAGTGAGGTTTTTCTAATGTCATTTATCTAGTGCTATATAAGCAGAAAAGTAAGATTCATGATTATTGCCATTTCAGACATTTACTTCTTGAATATCAAAGCGCTGAGTCCCAAGTTGTGGATTTCCTACACCTCTCTTGTTCTCAGCCTTTTAGTCATTGCACTGTTTGAAAAGGAAATTACTAAGGAGTTGTTGGAGACTAATCTTCTCATCTAAATTACTCTGGGTTTTAGGGGTGGCTGTTTGGTTAACTTGAGCATCGACTCTTGATTTCGGCTCAGGTCATGATCCCCGGGTTGTGGGATCGAATCCTGTGTTGGGCTTTGTGCTGAGTGTGGAACCTGCTTAGGATTCTCTATTTCTGTCTTTCTCTCTCTCTCTGCCCCTCTCCCCCACGCGTACTCCCAATAAAATAAAAATAAGTAAAATAAAGAGGCATGGAAAATTATTAAAAATAAATAGCTCTGGGGTTTATTTCTAGATTTTATGTATTCATACTGGCCCTTTATACTGGAATTCACTGTATCTTATAGCCCTCAGATTTATAAAGTAAGTGTTTTCTTGAAATATTTTTAAATTGTAATATTTTTAATAAACACTATATTTTTGAACATATATAGTTACACTTGGTCCTTTAGTTTTAAAATATCCAAAAATTTTTTTAAATTTTTTTAATGTTTATTTTTGACAGAGAGAGAGAGCGAGAGCGCGCGCGCACGCGAACCGGGGTGGGGCAGAGAGAGAAGGAGATACAGAATCTGAAGCAGGCGCCAGGCTCTGAGCTGTCAGCAAAGAGCTGGACTCAGGGTTCAAACCTATGAAACATGATATCATAACCTGAGCTGAAGTCAGACGCTTGACCTGCTGAGCCACCCAGGCGCCCCCAAAAAAGATTTTTTTGTATTAACTAAGAAAGCCTTCAACCAACTTTTAATGTGTTGTGTTTTGCTGGTCACAGTGTAGTTGGAGTGATATAACTATTCCAATACAGAGATTACTAGCAAATAAAATGTTTGATCAAACTGAAGACACAGAGGTGGTCATCAGATTCCTGGTTAAAATCTAATATGTTAGAAAATACTTGGTGTGCTACCTCCTATAAACAAGCAAAAGCAAAAGTTGTGTGTTTAAATAAGAGTCTGAACATTTTTTAGATAATACGAACTGAGTTTTATTTGCACTCTGGCTAATCAGGAGGTATTTGGTTTTCATTTGAAATTAAAAGGTATAATCAATAAAAATGAAAACTTTAAATCTCGCATTTGAACAAAGGTAAATTCTGTCTCACTTGAATACATGTCTAGAGCTATATTTTGCAGAGTTTTCTCTTGCTAGGGAGAAAAGCAAAGACTAACTTTTTTACTATATTTTATGGAATTGTATCACTTATGAACATTTCTTTTCACTTCGCTCATACCTGCAAAACAGCATAAATCATAAAAGCATCAAAGAAACTGTACAGTGTTTGGAAAAACGAGGAATTCTAACAGCAAAGCTGGCTGAGCAGCTCACTCTAGGAGGGAAGCTAATTGTAACTTTTACCCTTTGGAAAGTCACTTAATCTTTCTGATCTTCATTGTTAAAAGGTCATTTCAACAGAACGTTGTTTTGAGTCAGATTGGGAGGAGGACTGATGCTTTACGGGATTTAGGAGTCAACCCTCTGGGACATTTAAGGGTGTAGGCAGGGGTGGTGTCCTTCCCATTCTCTCTGAAGACTAGGTAGCTGTAAAGTTGGTTGGCAATATTGGCCAGTCATCATTAAAGGTAGATAGTTGATAGAATGTATAATAATAATAGGTAGAAAGTATGAGAAAAGTATACATTGTTTTCCCAGACTCTACTTAATTATTGAAAAGACTTTTTTCCCTCACTTGAAAAAAAAAATCTTAACTACCTTCTTCATTGACCTTAGTCCTGGCCCTTTTCATACTCAGCCCCTAATTTCCATGTTACCAGTTTTTGCTGAGTTTCCCCTTTACCTGAGCTGGTCCCTGTATGTTAGATACTTAAAAAGTTATGTCCTTAGCTCTTTCATTTTTTTTTTTTTAGAACACAAAGATTTGTTATTTTTTCGTGGACACAATTAACCCCCCTCCTTTGCTTAAAAATACCCACCCCATTTTAGAGAATTGGTAGCAAATTTGTCACTGAGTCAGCATGAACATTTAAAAAAAAAAGTTAATCTGAGAATACTTATCCCACAAAATAATAGAGTAGCATCTTTGTATGTGAAAGCACTTTTTTAAAAAACAAATGTAGTTTATTAAGTTTATTTAAGTTACCAAGCTTAAAGGTTTAGCTCCAAATTTTATAAACCTGGTTACATGTCAGAACTGCCCCCAGAGATTCTAATTCAAAAGTAAGAGTGGGGCTCAGTATTCTCTTCTTTAAATAAATCTCCCAGGATAACCAACACAACCAGTCAAATGCAAAGAAATGGCTTCCCTAACGTCCTGGCAAAGAGTAAAACGTGGCACTGAGCCAAATAAAACCCTGGGTATTTTCGTTGTTAGAGGCCTAACCATGCTTTTCAGGATGATAGACTTTCAATCTAATTCTATTTTATTTCGAAAAATTCTTATTCAGCAAAAATCTAGTACCATTTTGTCCTTTTCATGGGAAGAGCGTGGAATAAGTCTTTACATTGACTATTCTGGGACTTGATACATACTTTATGGCACCTTCATGAAATAGTAATTTCAGAGACAGAGCTTCTGGAGAACAGGGGGATGTTTCATGATGAAGGCCACAGAGAAGCCTGAGATCCAGTTTAATTCAGCCCAGGCCTGTCAGGGAATGGCAGGACTTCGGCTGTGGGAACTGCCAGTCTGTTCATTATCTCTGCGGCTTGCAGATCAGCCCCCGTTCTGGAGAAGCTGTTCTCGATTCAAGCAACACTTGATATCATAAGTGTTTGCGTCCGTTATGAGTACTCTCTTAACTTTCAAATGCTGTGTGTACAACTGCTTATTTTTCTTAATGCTTTTTATCAATCAATAAATACCAGTAATGTGCTTATTTTTGTAAAAGAGGTTAATCTACATAAAATGTGTTCTTTGACTAGTATGAAGTACTCCTTTGTGTACAAGATCACGATGATCCAGCCATTGATGTATGTAAGAAGCTTCTTGGAAAATATCCAAATGTTGATGCTAGATTGTTTATTGGTAGGTAACAAATAAATTCTACAATAACCCTTTTGCTATAATAGTATTAAGTATCAGTAATCCTTGCATTAAACTATAGATTAAGCTGTTAGCCACCCATTGACCTTTTTAGCATGTTTGCTTTACGGGTATTGGATTCGTGAAAGGTGTTTGTAGCCTTTCAAGAGAACTTAAGTTATGAAAACACAGCTGTTTTTGTTTTTCATATCTGGGATTAACAAAATAACCCCCCAAAAACACAAATTATGTTTTTCTCATTAATCAGACATGAGTCTGTTATTTTTGTGTCTTTATTATTTTCAATCTGTGGACCTTCCCAAATTTCATTCACAGTATTGGGAGTGAGTGATAGGATTTACTTTTATTATATTGCAAAAAGAATATTTTTCAAAAGGCTATAGGCTTAAAGATTTGTAGTGAGATATTTGCCATTAAACATTGATTCATACTTATTGATGCAATAACTTAAGAATTAAACTGAAACTAATATATTTTCAAAGATAAATTCATTCTCTTTTTAAGAATGAACCAGTTTTTTCTAAATATATTATGAATAATAAGGAATGTAAAACAAGTATGTTTGTTTCAGTTATTACATATGAAAGTACTTTCCACTTCTCCCTACCATGTATCTGTATAATACAAAATATTTTCAATGTTGGATGATTCTTTCATGGTTGTATCATTAAATTTTTAGGTGGCAAAAAGGTCGGCATTAATCCTAAAATTAATAATTTAATGCCAGGATATGAAGTTGCAAAGTATGATCTGATATGGATCTGTGATAGTGGAATAAGAGGTGAGCTGCTTTTTATTTGTTCTACAAACTATTCATTTGATGATAAAATGGCAAAAGCATTCTAAAAATGCATGAATCAATGCTTTTTTTGTTTGCCTTATAAAGTAATGCATTTCATCATTATTTCATGGCATAATGTCAAGTTATACATAACTAAGATTTGGAAGTTTTATTACTGCTAACCTAGAATGTTACATCTGTAAAATTGTTCTTGTTATGAAGAGAAAATTCCAACTATTAAAGGAAATAGTCATGGTCTGTCATACAGTCCTTTATACAAGATTTTTCACAGTTGTAAATTTTCTCGTGTTCATGTAATCACTTGTCGTTTACTTTAATCAGTTTGTGGCACCAGTACTGTCTCACACAAAGGGACAGAAACTAATAAGTGAATATTTTACCAAAATACAAACATGACTGTTAGTTGATTTTAGGAGGAAGCCTCTTCTATACTGAAATTATAATGTGCACGTTTGCATTTTTAAACAGTTATGTTCCAGTTACCACAAGTTTCTCAGCCTCAGCATTTGGGGCTGGGCGGTTGTAGGCTGAGGCTATTTTGTGGGATGGTTAGCGAGCATCCCTGGCCTCTCCGCATAGGTACCAGTAGCACCTCTCTCTCAGTGGTGACAACACCCCCAAACATGTCCCTAGACTTGCTAAGTGCCCCCTGCAGTGCAGCGGTTGGGAACCACTGCTGTAGAATATGTGTATTTAAGGCCCAAATATACTTTTATACAATAGCTTTTGTATTTTTGAAGGAAATAAAAATATAAAGTCATGTAAAAAGGTAGGAGGAGTTTGCTATTTGAAGAGGGGATGGTGATTTAAATTTTATTAGTTTGAAATGCAGATGTGAAAATTAATAGAAGTGTGACAAGCCTAATTAATCAAGCTCATTATGAGTCTGTCAATTTATGGACAGAGATTATGTTCATTCTTTGTGTTTGCTACCTTAAATTATTTCCTATTATACAATCATACATTTGTTATGTTTTCAGAATATATGTACACCTCTCTGTCAAGTATAATCTCATTTAACTCCCACTAGCAGTTTTATGAGGTCGGCTATCTCATATCCTCCAAGAAAGTGGAGGCTCATTTCCTATAGTCAGAGAATGCAGGAACCCAGCATAAGAACTGAGGTCCTTTCAGGCTCTGCTCCTGTATCGTTCCATGATGAACACATTGTTCATATTCTAGTTTGGAGGTTCTGAAATAGGGGGAGCAACATTTTCAAGGTATATCCTGTCTCTGGTATGTATTAGTCTGAAAGTGTATAGAGTAAATTAGCTTGTCATAAGTACGCCTTTCTGAAATTTTGTATTCTCTTTAGAAAAGTGATTGAGAATGATTTATTAGATCCAGGTGTAAAAAAGAACTTTATAACAGCTCACAAAATACACTTCACATTGTTGGGCATTTTACTAAAAAGGATTTTTTTTTCCTCTTTCCCTCACCACCTGTTTGTCTTTTTTATTGTAGTAATTCCAGACACACTTACGGACATGGTTAACCAAATGACAGAGAAGGTGGGCCTGGTCCATGGGCTGCCCTATGTAGCGGACAGACAGGGCTTTGCTGCCACTTTAGAACAGGTAAGTATGATTGTCGTGAATAATACTGCCGCATCCCTGATCTTCCAGAAACTTGAGGTTCTTCTGAGAGTTAGGATGAACTACATGAAGTTAACTGTAATCAAGTCTGTTTTAACCTGCTCAGTACTGGCCTCCTGAAGATGAGATTAGCCCTTTTCCTGGTGAGGTAGCTGGAATCACACACAGCTGCCCTCTGGCAGTGATTGGATGTGCACGGGAAACCTCTTGTGGTCTCATCACCAGCTGGACACAGTATCTTCTGTTTCCTTCTGGTCCTTGCTTTCAGTTCTAGAGTTTGGTTCTAGACTTAACGTAAAACCACATGGCATAGTTCTTTCAGAAATCTAATCTGAAAATAATCTTTTTTTTTTTAAGTATCCATCTCTACACCCAAAGTGGGGCTTGAACTCACATCCCTGAGATCAAGAGTTACATGCTTTTCCAACTGAGCCAGCTGGTCACCCCAAGAATCTTTTATAAATATCAGAGTATTTCAAATACACACAAAAAAGGAAAATTGTTCATATAAGTTATTATAAAACTCAATTGATTTCCTTTTAAAATGGATTTCTAAAAATTACTGGAGGGGGCGCCTGGGTGGCTCAGTTGGTTGGGCATCTGACTTTGGCTCAGGTCATGATCTCATAGCTTGTGGGTTCCAGCCCTGCGTCGGGCTCTCTGCTGCCAGCTCAGAGCCTGGAGTGTGCTTTGGATTCTGTGTCTCCCTCTCTCTCTGCCTCTTGCCTACTCATGCCCTCTCTCTCTCTGTCTCAAAAATAAATAAACATTGAAAAAAAATTTTTTTAAGTATTGGACAATTTTATTTTGTGGTTTCCATAAGAAGCAAAAAAATAACAACATAACCCTACCAATTAGAGGAAGTTTCTATTTTTTTTTTCCTATGTACCTTTTTAAAAACAAGTTGAGATGGTACGCTAAAAACAGTTTGTATATGAATTTTGTCACTTGATCAGCTTTTCTCTCGATCATTAATAATTTTTAATATTTAATTTTTTAAAGTTTATTTATTTTGAGAGAGACGGAGATAGCCACATGAGCAGGGAAGAGTCAGAGAGAGGAAGAAAGACAGCAAATCCCAAGCAGGCTTCATGCTATCAGTGCAGAGCCAAACTCACTGTAGGGTTCAATCCTACAAACCATGAGATCATGACCTAATGAAACTAAGAGTCAGACACTTGACTGACTGAGTCACCTAGGTGCTTCATTAATCATTTCTGTATAAAAGTGATTTTTATTAGCTGTACCATAGTTTGTCACCCTATCCTATACCTGACTCAGCCATTCCTGTGCTGTTAGTAGGAAGAATGTCTGCATGTCATAAGGGAAGGACATATGGTTGCAATCTTATAAACACATCAACTTGCTTGTAAGTGTATCTGCACTTGTATTGTTTTGAATTGCAGAATTGTGATTACTACAGATCTGAGGGGGTAAAGGTACATTGTGTGTGGAATTTAACCTTTGACACTTTGAGCCATGACTTCTTAATATTGCCTGTGAATAGATTTGTCATATTGCAAGTCTTTAAATATCAGAGTTTTTGTTTAGTAAGAGAAACTCTGAATAGTTACTTAAAAATAAATACTTAAGGGGCGCCTGGGTGGCTCAGTCGGTTAAGCATCCAGCTTCGGCTCAGGTCATGATCTCATGGTTCATGGGTTTGAGCCCCCCATCAGGCTCTGTGCTGACAGCTAGCTCAGAGCCTGGAGCCTATCTTCGGATTCTGTATCTCCCTCCCTCTCTGACCCTCCCCTGCTTGCACTGTCTCTCTCTGTCTCAAAAATAAGTAAAAAACATAAAAATTTTTTAAAAATAATTTTTTTAATATTTATTTTTGAGACAGAGAGTGTACAAGCGGAGGAGGGGCAGAGAGAGAAGTACAGAGGGTCCAAAGTAGACTCTGTACTGACAGCAGAGAGCCTGATGCGGGGGCCCAAACTCAGGAACCGTGAGACCATGACCTGATCGGAAGTCAGACACTTAACCAACTAAACCACCCTAGCACCCCTAAAATAAAATACGTTTTATTCTTAAGTGCCACATCATACTTTTGTTTCACAAATACCCAAGTTAATTTGTAATGGGGGTGATAAGCATCTCCCAGATCACACAAATCAGTGACTTAGGTTAAATTTAATCCTTAAAGGCCCTTTGCTGTACTTACAGCGAATGGAAATAGAGGGGTTGTTCCAGTCTGTAACAAAGTCCCGGGAGCCTTTGACATAGTTCCCATTTCATCCCTAAAGCCTCACTGAATAACTGCCTGAGGAATTAGGCTGTGCGCTTCGGGTCTTCAGTATTCGGTTCCGTTCCGCCCCATAAGCTCCAGAACTTCACTGCAGTCCGGATGCAGAGCAGGCAGCAAGGATCCTGTTTGTCACCACCCCACCTAGTTCTCTTGTCCATGCTGCGTGTGTGTGACCGCTGCCATTGAGAAAAATCGCCATTCTCTGTTTCACGCTAATTAGGAAAGGCAGCATATCTCAGATGTAAACAATAGGGTTTCGTGTTCCTAAATAGGGTGCTGACCATTTTATTCTACCACTAATTTGGCAACTTGCATAGCTCATGACTTCAAAGCATTATCTAGGGAAAGGGGGAGTAAAATGGGAGAATTTCAGTGTCTTCCCTGTTTGTGAAAGATACATTGAAAAATAACACTGGGGAAATGGGGAATTCAGTGACTCAGGGGCAGGAGGCAGCGGGCTGTGGTAGGGTGCATAAAAGAAATTAAGAAATAGGAGTGTCCTGTAGGTTGATAAACTCATATGTGAGTGTGTGTGTGTGTGCGTGTGTGAGCACACACATAAACCTGTGTGCACATTCACATATGCACATCCATACACCTTTATGTGCAGTTACACAGTTTTGAAGTAGGATATATATTATAAAATATAAAATATTAATATTTTGTATGTGTTTGAGTCATATTTTTACCTGACTTATTTTTTATCCAAATTAGGTTTTATTTGGATAAATCTTTAGGGAAGACAGTATTTATTTGAGAATACAATATATACCTTTCCTTCCTGGAAGCATATTTTTCTTTGTAATGCTAATAACAAGAATAGTCAACCAAACAAATTACTGATTACTTGCTACATGTAAACATGGTTTTGTAACAATTTTTATTCAGGTTGTTTATGTAAGAATAATAAGACAGTCATACTTAAAGGAAATTCTTTTGGGGAAAAAAAGGGTTTATAAACTCCATACTTTTAACATAACATTCTAATTACACACGCATGTTTTTGCTTTTGTTTTGGAAGGTATATTTTGGAACTTCTCATCCAAGATCCTATATCTCTGCCAATGTAACTGGCTTCAAATGTGTGACGGGAATGTCTTGTTTAATGAGAAAGGATGTGTTAGATCAAGCAGGAGGGCTTATAGCTTTTGCTCAGTACATTGCTGAAGATTACTTTATGGCCAAAGCCATAGCGGACCGGTAAGCAAACTAAATTACATTAGGCTGTCGTATTTTAGTACCTGACTTTTATTGGTTTATTGTGTTTGTTACAGTCTTGGATTAATTGCCATTTTATTATAGTTTTTGCTAGTGAGTACAGAATAGGTTAATGTCTTTTAAAAAGTAATTCCTGTTATTCATAGATACTGTTATGAAAGAAATAAATGAACAGATCTATGTTCTTTAAATTAATGTGATTTGACATAATGAAAAGGAAGCTTCTCTGTGATTATAAATTTTCATTATTATGGATGTAAATATCTATGTATTTTAGAAGAATTAAAAACATTAGTGCAGTCATAAGCCAAGCCAGCAGGTGATTTAAGTTTAAAGATTTAAAAAATATGATTCTACATTTTGGGATTTCTCAGTAGATTGATGCTCTGCTAAAAAGCCACTTAACGATTCATACAAATGGCTTAACATTTTCTCCATCACAAAATTACTTGTTTGCTTTTAAAGGGGTTCATTGCCTTGTGTGATAATTTACTAAAGATGGGATTTTAAAAATTGAGGGATCTTAAAAAATGCTTTCATGATGCTATTCATGTGGCTCATAGATTCATAGTGTTTCCAAAGATATATATGTATATAATGCCACCTTTTGCTTGCATTTCTGGTTGAATATCCACACACTTATCACACATATTCCTCGTACCCCCGACCTGCCCGCCATTTGAGTTGGTGGTTTTTTGGTTTTGGTTTTAGTTAGTAGTAATCAGAGACTGAACTATTAACTCCGAACCCACTCCACTTGGTACTTTCAGAACGTCTGTATTTTAAGTTTCTTAAACTGTAAACTGAGAGGTTGTAGTTCCTTCCAACTCAGTTGCTGTCATAGGCCTGTGTATTTATTTGTATCCGGGAGTACAATACACCCTAAGTGGGGGTGCTGATCTGGGAACGAGGCTCAGCCTGAGCACCAGCAGGTGCTTCCTGCTTATAGTGATGCGTAAACGCGTAACCAGCCACACCTGAGGTGGTCACCGTCACAGTTCATTTTACACTTATCTTAATTTTCAGAGGTTGGAGGTTTGCGATGTCCACTCAGGTTGCAATGCAAAACTCTGGCTCTTACTCAATTTCCCAGTTCCAGTCCAGAATGATCAGGTAAATTGGCTGGTTTTCTTCTTTGTATATGTGGTTAAAAGAAAACAGCGGGGAGGGAGTGATTTTTTACATGGTCTAACTTGATATTTAAAATATCTAAAAGTCAAATTTTCATTTAGTTCCAGAAAAGAAAGGTTAGCATCTTTGTTAAAATAAATTTAGTGTCTAAATATATTTTCTTTGCTGTGCAGTCCTGAATGCTTTCAGTGAAGAGATGGTGAGACTTTGATATCTTTAATGTGCTGATCTCTATTTTCTAACTTTCTACACTTTGAATTTTATAATCTTTATTCATTAGAGTGTAGGCCTAAAAATGAATTTATAGACCTTTTTATGTACTAAATAAAAGTAGAGAAGAGATTCATTAAATACTATTTAAAGACAAGGGCCTTTATGTAACAGGCTAAAGAGCTGATCATTTGCGGTGGCGGGGGGGATTGATTAGGATTATAACCAGGCTGTTTTGAAGAAAACTTTTTTTTTTTTTTAGGTGGACCAAATTACGAATTAACATGCTTCCCGCTACAATAATTTGTGAGCCAATTTCCGAGTGCTTTGTTGCCAGTTTAATTATTGGATGGGCAGCCCACCATGTATTCAGATGGGATATTATGGTGTTTTTCATGTGTCATTGCCTGGCATGGTTTATATTTGACTACATTCAACTCAGGGGTGTCCAGGTATGTGGATGGGCATGGAAAGGCTGGCAGTCATTTGGTGGAACTAAAACTGGTTTAATTTAGAAAAGCTTGAAGAAATTTATCTAACCCATTCTTCAGCTTCCCATTGAAAGTTACCATCAGGTTTAAACATTACCTTCCTTAGTGGAATGTGGACACAGAACTTAACTGGATTTTCAACTTTCAACTGATAGTTAACACTGTCACTTTTATTAAGGCTCGAAAAAAAAAAGACATTAAGCAGTTCAGTTATCTAAAGAAGCAGGTTTGATTTTATATAGTATATTTTAAAAGAGTGAAATTGAAGAATTTTATTTTTTAACTCTGTATAGTTTGACAGTCAGTAAATTAAAAAAAAATTTTTTTTTTAATTCCTAGGGTGGCACACTGTGTTTTTCAAAACTTGATTATGCAGTAGCCTGGTTCATCCGTGAATCCATGACAATATACATTTTTTTGTCGGCATTATGGGACCCTACTATTAGCTGGAGAACGGGCCGCTATAGATTACGCTGTGGAGGCACGGCGGAGGAGATTCTAGACGTATAACTACAGCTTTGTGACTGTACATAAAGGAAAAAAAGAGAAGTATTATAAATTATGTTTATATAAATGCTTTTAAAGATCTACCTTCAGTAGTTTTATCCCATGTATGTTTGATACCTGTTCTTTAATTTATTTTGCATGGCACTTGCATCTGTGAAGAAAAAAACAAAAAACACATCTGTAGTCTTGGCCAAATGGTACCCTTTGTTTTGTGGAAGTAGAGAATCAAGAGAATTGGTTCTAGGAACCTGGCTTTGGTTTTTGTTGTTGTTTGTTTATTTTTTAAAAATAAATAAATATATATATATAAAATATATGAATGCTCTGCAGCAAACACTATGACAGTATCCTTCAGTAGAGAAAGTTTCTTCTTTGTGAGTACACTCTTTTAGAACATTTATGGGATGGCGGCAGCTTTGTTTTGGGGTTTAGAAAAGACTAGAAAGTAGTCCCTTTCTGGATCTGAAGTGAATGGTGTCATGAGGTGAACAATGCACGGTGAGGTACTAACTGAGAAACTTTTTCATGCTTTATGCCTACCTCTTGTAGTTGTTGCAGAGCAGATAGAAATTGTAATAAGGTAGCTAGGCCTTGCAAAAACAAATGGGAAAACTTTAAAAATAATAAAAGAGCTGGAGTCTAGTATTTATATGAATCTGTGAGAGAGGATTTTTTTTTTTTTTTTTTTGGTCTCACTGCAATGAACCAAAAGTGGTTGAGTTTGGTTTTTAATTGTAGCCACGTATCGAAGGCATCCTTTTGACCAACTCCTGTTGGTTCTGTCTTGAACCATTGTTAATCACTGTGCTGGTAAACCTTTCCTACCCTGCTCCTCACCCGCCCAAGCCCTGTCTTTCCTTAACTTTTTTTTTTCGGGGGGGTGGGGGGGTGGGGGTGGTTTTGTTTTCGTGTGAGTGGATGTTTTGATAGTTGTGAGGAAAAATGCATTTCAGACACATTTCACACATGAGCTATTTTCTTACACAGTATGTCTTGTTAAAAAGAATGTAATTTCACGATACAAGTATTTAATATCTTTTTTAAGTAAGTAAATATTCTAGCCATCAAATAAATTGCAGTAGAGTATTGAGTGGGGACAGGACGAGTTTTACTCTTAAAATCAATCAGTATCAAACTAAGTCTACTGTGTGTGTGTGTGGTTTTTTTTTTTTTTTTTAACTCTTAGAGTTAGTCTAGTCTTATTTAAATTGGATTTTTGTATTCCAGTTTGTATGACGGAATAGACTAGATCAGAGCTAGCTGTAGATGCATGCTGTGTGTCCCTCTTCTCTCCCCATCATGCCGCTGAACTTGCTTGTCAGGTTGTGTTGAACTTGTGGTGAACTGGACTTGTTTTTGTTTAAAAAAAAAATAGGCAAAAATGTAAGGGACAGTGCATAAGCCTTTTTTTCTTCTCCCCTTTGGTAGTGGAATCTGTGCTTTTCCTCCAGGGCTAGATGGCATGTTGTGCATATGAACGCCTGCTGTGGGCCGATGCTGGCAATGTGGCCGCTTTAAATCCCAAGTCACTGCAGTTTCCGTGTCAAAGCGTAATGTGTAGCATATCAGCAATAATTACATATTTCTAGGAAATGAACACGTTTTCACCTCACTGAGCCAATTCTTTTAATTGTCTAATGACTAATATACATGGTTTAAATTGTAACATATAATGCACCACAGTGTAATGTAGTATACACTATGTATACACATTATGTCTGATTTTCTCTGGGCCAAACTGCTTCATTGAAAAAAACTTTTTTGGGGCGCCTTATGACGAATTTGTTTGAAGGGCATTTTCTTCATGAACAAAGGCTTTGATGCATATTCCTTCCTATGTGAAATGGGTAGTAATGTTCCCTGAGGAAAGTTGCACAGTGAAACCAGTCTGGTTGTGACCCACTCTGTTGTTTTTTTTAAACCTCTATTACACAAGTCGAATTTTGCCGAATATGTTTGTAGTTTGTCGGTTTGTTTAAGGAAGTTTGGTTGATGCCATCCTTTGCTGAAGTGAAATCTCGCTTATTACTTAGCTTTTTGCTGGTCTCAGTACAGGCAGCGTAACAAATCCAAATGGCTGGACAGACTTCTTGTGTTTTGTAAATAGAAACAGTGACTGTTCTGTGTGTGTGTTTTATGTGGTCGTGGAGTATTTCCTTGAAGTGAAGCTTCACTTAAGCAGGACAGAGTGATTCTTTGTTTAGCAAGTTTAGAGTGATGGTAAGATGGTAAGAAATAATATAAATGTTGAAGAAAGCACCACAACAGAACTGTAGAAGTCCAAATTGAATAGACAGTTAAAAAAAAAAAGTGTCTAGACTATACCATGTTTTATTATTTAAAATCATTGTATGAAGTTTTTTGTTTAAAATAAAAATTTGAATACAATCAAAACATTAATAATGTATTTTGTTTGCTGTCTTATTCTATATTTTTATAAATAACACGTTCCACCATTCACATCAGAATTACTAGAAGAATCCTATTAAGTGTTGATTTGAAATCTTCCTTTTCACCTGTGCTACAAAGTCAGGCTTACGGCTTAACATTGGGCTTTTCTATTGGTCGCACTTTATAACCACCTGAAGAGAACTTTAGGAAAAAAAATACAGGTGCCTGGGCCCTGCCCACAGCGACTCTGGCTTGATTAGTGTGGGCTGAGGCCTGAGTTCTGCCTGTCCTGTTTGTGCAGGCAGAGCTGAGAAGCGCTGGCCCATGATCGCCTGTAAAAGAGACCATTGCCCCCTCCCCCGCCGCCTCGCCTAGGCTCACAGCCTGACCCAGCCTTTTAGATGGTCCCACTCCAGTGGTGGGAAAGGCCGAACCAAGGAAAGGAAATGGCTCTGCTGCTGGAGCTCACCATGGGAGCTAGACTGGGCCGTCCCTCAGGGCCCCCAGCACCAGGCTCCTCCAGGCTGGAAGCACTTCCCGGCCCATTCCACCATCAGCCTTTGCGGGAAGAATACCTCTAACTGGAGAGCACATCTCAGGGGAGGAAGAGTCGAGAAGGAATTTGAAGGGACGAAAAGGTTTTGCCATTAAATATGGTGATGGTTGCACAATCTTGTGAATATACAAAAAACACTGACTTGTCCACTTTGAAAGGTGAATTTTATGGTCTGGTTAATTACATTGGAATTTTTTTTTAATAAATGAAGGAAAATGAAAACCACTGTAAATGTATTTTTCCTTCCAGTCTTCTGACACCGTTTGCTGAAATGGCTTCGAGACAGTGCATAGGACTGCCCTTTATTTGGCATTCCTGCTCGGACTACGAATTAGCCATTTTCAAAATCTTTCTAAATTTGACAGATGAAAATATTGTACCTCATTGGTTAAACATAGGGATTTTGTTTTCTTTTTGAGAGAGAGAGTGAAGTGGCCTCACCCGATGTGGGACTCGAACTGAGGAACCATGAGATCATGACCTGAGCTGAAGTCAGATACTTAATGACTGAGCCACCCAGGGACCCTAAACATACAGAACTTCTTACAACTGGCAAGATTGAGTATTGTTGCATGTATGATCTATAACCACTGGAATGTCTTCCATTTCTTGACCTTACTTAAATGAGGGTCTTGATGCTTTTTTATTGTGTATTTCACATCTCTTTTCTTTTTAATCGTAAAAAACAATTTACCAGACAAGACACTGCTAAAATCTTTGCATTTAGGTGAATATTTTCCCAAGGCAAGATTGGATGGGCATGGAAATAGTTGATGAACAATTGGTGTGACCAAATGGCCCATACAAGTGTCCTGATCAAAGATCAGTCTTCCCAAATGTGATTTCCCTGCCTGTCCTAGAATGCACCATTTTCACCTTTGAAGTAACAGTATTCTCACAGTCTATATGTATTCACACTTCTGAACTTTATTGACTAGTATTTAATGAAATATTTTCTGGGCTTTAGCGTGAGGTTACGCTAACAGTGCAAAATCACTTGGGTTTTCCCTCCCCACCCCACCCCCCTCCCCGACCTCCTCTATGCTTCAGAAATTATTTAACCAGGAATTATGTGTTCCTTGAAAGTTTGAAAGAATTTGTCCATAAGACTTTATGGGCCTGGCACTTCAAACCTTTTCAGATTATTTCATTGGTAATAATCAGTTCACATTTTCAACTTCTAAAGTCTGTTTTAGTCATTTACGCAATAGAGATGCATATGGCATTTTCATAGTTCTCTTCAAACTCATGCTAGCTGTGTATGCTGCTGGGCAGGAGGTCTGCAGCCCTCATGGAGGTTGAACTTGGACCTCTGATCTCAGAGCAGAGTTGGCTGGCAAGGCCATCCCTCCCAAGGCCACCAATATCTCTTTCTACAGAGAAACCCTGCCCCTGGGACGTCTCCTCTTGAAACGCTTTAATGGCTTGATGTTATCTTCAGGATAAAGCCCAAGCTTTACTCATGGCAGAAAGGCCATTTTACGGGGTGGCTCTGTTGGTTAAGCTTCCAACTTCAGCTCTGGTCATGATCCCATGGTTTGTGGGTTCAAGCCCTGTGTAGGGCTCTGTGCTGACAGCTCAGAGCCTGAAGCCTCCTTTGGATTCTGGGTCTCCTCACTCTGCCCCCCCCCCCCCCCCCCCCCCCCCGCCCCCGCCGGTTGTCTCTCTATCTCTCTGTCTCTCCCTCTCACTCAAAAATAAGTAAAAACATTTTTTTTAAAGGCTATTTTAGGTTACATCCTCATGAACACCTCCAGGTCCACCTCTTACTGTTCTGCCAAACCCACTCACATAAACTCTCGCTGTAAACGTCTGCAGTTTCCCTGACGTATGCCCTCTCCCACTCTGGGCTTTGTGCTGTTACTTTCTCAAACTCCAGTTCTGCTGACCTCCGCTCCACTCTTAGGACTCTGCTCGGGGTGCCAGCTCTTCACAACTTACCTTCTCGGGTTATACACCCTGTGTCCGTGCCTCCGCAGCCTCACCCTGCACTTCCACCCTGGCTCTTAATGCGTCCTTGCTCCTGTAGGTGCTCGTGTTCATCATTAAATTGGAAATGTCAAGAGGAGGGAGAGTCAATCTCTTACTTGACTTTGTGTTCCAAGCTCCTAGCTTAGGACCTGACACAAAGTCCAATTTATTGGATGAATTAATGAACAAATAAAGACAAGGACTCCCGCGGCACTAATCTTCGCCTACCGCAGACTGTGGAGTCAGACTGGTTGGGCCCACTCTCCAGCAACACCATAGGCTTCCTGTACACTCTCTGTGCCTCAGTGGATACCAGTGTGATCTACTTCTCAGGGTCGACATGAGAATTAAAGGAAATACTGCATATGAAAAGCCACGTTCTCAATAAACCTTGTGTTCCGATAAGGATCTCCAGTCACTAAGTGAAAATGAAAGCTTAGTAACACAGACAATGTAGCTCTTCTTCCTTCCTCCAAGGCCTGAGGAAAAGAATCGTTCACAATCTGATGGAGAGAGTTGCTTGATCTTTTGTAGGGCAGCTGACCCCCTCCGCCCTTGGTGGTTCACAGTAAATATTCTAGTATTCAAAATGAAATCAATCCGATTTGTTTAAACTATTATAAATAGTGCTATTGTGGCCCATATAATACTGGCCAGAATGTTAGAGCCGATGGCCTGAGCTGCAAGGCCTGGCAGAAAAATGCAAGACCTCACTGCGTGGCCTGCGTTCCCGTAAGAACAGTCCACAGGATCTGAAGGCTGAGAACGTGGTGTTCAGGGCAGGGTGTTGCGACACCCCAGGTGGCATGAGGTGCACCCGTGACATGGGCAACATTCAGGAATTTTACCTGGTTGGAATGTTTCCAGCTATTATTCTTTTAAAGGACAGCTGATTCTGTATAACTCAAAGACCGTTTCCTGGGTGTTCTTGGACTCTGAGCATTGAGAGCAGTGAGTGTGGAGGCTGAGATCACTAGACCTGCCATCCAAAGGGGACTTTGCTTGCACGTGGCCTTGCAGCTTTCCTGGTTCCTAAGCTGTAGGATAAGAATTATTTTAAATTTTTGTTTTAATGGGTTTTTTGTTTTTTGTTTTTTGTTTTTGAGAGAGAGAGAGAAAGAAACACACACACTCCTTAGCAGGCTCCAGGCTCTGAGCTGTCAGCACAGAGCCTGATGTGGGGCTCGAACTCAGGAACCACGAGATCACGACCTGAGCCAAAGTTGGACACTCAACCAACTGAGTCACCCAGGCACCCCGGATAAGAATTATTTTAAATTAGTTTAAATGCCAACTGCAGTGCCCCACTCTCCTGCCCCAACCTCGAAACCTTTATAAGCTTTCCTGAGATTCCAGTGCGGGCACTGTCCAGGACACTGTGGGATGCATTTCAGTGGAGCTGTGCCACCATGGGAATGCATTTTACACAGTGGACAGTGGAGTCAAGGTGGTGGCCTTGTGGACAGGAGGGATGAGGCTTAGCCCCTAGGATATAATTTTTTTGATCTCTCGGTGAAGTGGCTGCAATATTGTGATTTATAGTAAGAAATATAGTTATTTATTTATATTATATAAATATAAAATGTGTATATATTAATGTTTTGAGAGAGCACCAGTGAGGAAGGGGGAGGGAGAGAGAGAGAGAGAGAGAGAGAGAGAATCCCAAGCAGGCTCCATGCTGTAATTGCAGAGCCCAAAGTAGGGTTTAATCCCATGAAGCGTGAGATCATGACCTGAGCCTAAATCAAGAACCAGGTATTCAAATGACTGAGCCACCCAGGTGCCCCTATAATAAGAAACATATATTTCATCTTCAGCCCCCTCTCTGGCACAGAGCTCCTAAAATCCTTATTTCCTTTGTGAGGAGAGGTCTTTTGTTATGTTAATGAGGAGACTCTAGAACCACACCTAGAGTTGGGGGTTGGTTGCCAGGAGAACCAGACTTGTGATTGGAGGGTTGGAACTTTCAGTGCCACCATCCTGACCTGCAGGGAGGGAAGAGGGGCTGTAGGCTGAATCAATCACCGATGGGCAATGACTGACTTAATTATGCCTATGTAATGAAGCCTCCATAAACACCCAAAGGATGGTGTTCCGAGAACTTCCAGGATGGTGATCACATGGAGAACTGGGGAGATCCAGGCGCCTGGAGAGGGCATGGGAGCTCCAAGCCTTTACTCATGCCTTGGCTTCTGCATCTTTTCCATCTGGCTATTCCTGAGTTATTTCCCTTAGTAAACTGGTAATCTAATAAGTAAAATGTTTCTCTGAGTTCTGTGAGCCACTCCAGCAAATTAACGGAACCCAAGGCAGGGGTGGTTGGAAACTCCGGTCTATAACCAGTTGGTCAGAAGCACAGGTGACAGCCTGGACGGATTTCTGAAGGGGCAGGGGACCAGTTGGGGGTCAGTCCTGTTGGACTGAAACCTTCATATGTGGGATCTAATGCTATCTCTGGGTAGTGTCACAGCTAAGTGCCTTGAGCATTGCTCGGTAATGTGGGAAGATCTGCCACACGTTGTAATCATGATCGGGAACCAAGCCTGAGGAAAGTGTAATGACCTGTGGTTGCCACAACACGCAGGAATCTACAAGGCAGACTATACGCAACAGCAGATATTGATTGGCAGACAAGAGGTCCGATAATGGGAACCTGAGGGCAGAGGAAAACATAGTGAAAAGTTAACAGAAAGTTTCAATATTTTATTCTTAGAAACTGTAATTTTGAACTCTATTACCAGGGTAACTGGTACTTTAAATTTTTACTTTGTTTGCATGGATTAGCCCAAGGGGGGAAATGCGTGGAGTATCATTGCTGCGTCTAAAGACATTGAACCAGGTGTGCCTGGGTGGCTCAGTCGGTTAAGCGTCCGACTTCGGCTCAGGTCATGATCTCACGGTTCATGGGTTTGAGCCCTGCATCGGGCTCTGTGCTGACAGCTAGCTCAGAGCCTGGTGCCTGTCTTCGTATGTTATGTCTCCCTCTCTCTCTGACCCTCCCCTGCTCATGCTGTCTCTCTCTCAAAAATAAATAAAACATTAAAAAATTAAAAAAAATAAATAAAGACGTTGAACCAGAACTGCTGAGTAGAAGTAAGAAGCAGCCTCTGTCCTTCGGAGCCCCGCTGATTTGGACCAGCAGTGCCACACCTGTCCATCCAGGGAAGTCTGGGAAAATGACATGTTGTCAATGACAACATGTCACTTCTGATCTCAGCCCCTCCCTGCTAGGATCACTCGGGTTGCCATTAGTCCTTGCTGTGATCTTGTCTGGGGGAAACTGGTGTGATTCCACAGATGGCAGTAGTGCTGGAAAGAAAATCGAGCTCTCTTCCATCTGAGAGCAGAGACCCCCACCCCCACCCCCAAAGCCTCAACAGAAATGTCAGGCTTCCTGTCCCTGTTACCGCTGGCCCGTATTACAGTGGCAGTCCATCCACACTGGGTGAGGGATTCCAACAGCTGACTTGCCAAGTAATCAGGCAAAAGAGATAGCAGACGAAGAGAACGTGTAATTTGTGGGAATGGGACGAACCTGGCCAGAAGATGAGGGTAAGTGAAGGCAGAATTAATGGGAGAAACGGGGGTGGTGGGGGGAAAATCAATCAAAACACAAGGAGGGGGGAAACATAATGAAAACTTCTAAGAAGACAGAACATAAAAAATGAAATTATGGAACTAAAAAGCAAGATCTCTAAATTTAGAATGTCAAAGTAGAAATGGAGTGATTACTTGTAAAAACCAAATTCATAGTTGGGGGTGGGAGGGTGTCTCAATAACCCAGAGCCAAAGACAACAAAACAAAACCCACAAAATGCAAAACTTCACAGATATGAACGGAAACCAATTTGACAACCTATTTAAAAAAAAAAGGCTTTGTTAAAAAAAGAATTACATCAATGATTTTACTAATAGGGTTCAATCATTTGAATATTAAGCGGGAGCTATTAGTGACAGCCTGTATAACAGATAATGATAAAGGATGATGAATGAATGAATGAGCAAGTAAAAGCTAAACCCAAGAGGACAACTGGAGGACAAATAGGAAAACTCAGTGATGTGAGGGGAGCAGAATCTCACGTGGTTGTTTCAGTGTCAGTGTTCAGGGCGTGGGGTCACTTTCCGTCCCCACACTTCCTCCCCCACAAGGAGCTACTCAGTATTTTTTTTCTAAGAAGGGAGTTAATTTAGATGCAAAAGTAAAAAGTTTCTATTATCAAGGACAATCTTCTTTTATTAATAACTCCTGTATCTTTTTCTGCCTGGATGAATACTACTACGTAAAAATCTTATTATATTCTGTTTTGCTACAATAATAGACTTCTTTAATAACCGTTTTAAGAAATTCACAGATATGAGACATAAAGGACTAGTCAGGTGGAGACTTAATAGACTAACAGTAGGGGTTCCAAGTGAAAAGGGACACGGAAGAAAACTAAAGACTTGATTTCCATTGCAAGGGCCCAGGTAGGTTTATTGAAAAGACACATTCTCCCAAAGAAGTGTCCTGGTGAAATTTCTGAGTTTCAAGGATAAATTTCACCCTCATCAGCCAGAAAGAACAAGTTACTGACAAGGGAAAGAGAGTGAGCTGTCATCGGACTATCCTGAGGCTCCTGGGAGGCACAGGAATTATATGGATAGGCCAGTGGGGGGCAAAGTAGATTCTGATTGGAAGAGCTTATGTCCAGTCAAAATATGAATATAGGCGGGCACTAAGAAGGCATTTTTGGACCTGTAGGGCTTCAGAAGGTACACCAGCCATGTACTCTGTCTGAAGTCAAGAAAGTACTCCAGAAAATAACCCCAATCAGAAATCTCTGCATGGGAGAATTGAAAGAATTCAAGGAAACAGTGGTGAATAATGAACTTTGTGTTAGTCATCGTCTAAATGGGTGATGCTAGTGTGGCATGGAATAATGAGAAGTTTTGAATCAGATAAGATTTTTTATAGGGGAAATTTTAAAAAGCCTTGGCTAAAATTCTAATTTCTCTCAAAACCTAGGAGTAGGGGCGTGAAAAAAATTGGGGAAATAAAAATGGCTTCAAGTTTTGTGGAGGTTGACGTCTCAAGGGAAGGGCTACAGTGCTATTCCACGGAGCACAACGAACACCTCAAAATTGCTCCTTAGACATGAAAAGGCCTTCGTCCGTTCTTCCTCTGAGGATTTCTTCATGGTAGTGGTAGTAGCAGTATCTCTTCAAGCTCTTTCTCTCTGCTGTCCGTCTCTCTGTCTCTCCCACCTAGGGTGTCCTTTCTTTACCGTCTCAGCTCTCCATCCTTTGTGTTTGTTTGTTTCTACCCACATCCACCGTACCCTTTCCACAGGGCAGGTCGGCTACCAACCAGCTGCAGGCCCACACGTTCAGATCCAAAACCCATCAGGATGTTCAGTAGGACAAAAGGAACAACTTCTCCCTTAGAAATAAAAAAGGACTAGCGGAAACCTTGTGATTATGGCCTTTTTACAGAATCCACTCTCATTAGAAGGCTGTGGACTTTGGGGCACTTGGGTGGCTCAGTCCATTAAGTGCCTGACTTCAGTGCAGGTCATGATCTTGTCATTCTTGAGTTCGAGCCCCCACATCAGGCTCTGTGCTGATGGCTCAGAGCCTGGAGCCTGCTTTGGATCTATGCCTCCCTCTCTCTCTCTCTGCCCCTCACCCACTCACACTCTGTCTCTCTCTCTCTCTCAAAAATAAATAAACATTTTAAAAAAGAAGGTTGTGCACTTTTAAAGAACATTTCTTCCCCTTGGTTACAGAGTCCTGTATGAAGTTCAGGGTCATTGGGAAGCAATAGGATTGAGGCTAGGGATAAAGATGGAGGTAGGGACCATGAGATGAAGATGGATGGGGTGACAGGGCAGGAGCATGCTGAGCCTTGAAATCCTAGATAAAGAACGTAGGCTTTATACCGAGGGTGGTGGGGAGCTATTGAAGGGTTTGTGTGTTAGAAATATTTCTCTGGTTGCTGCATGGAGATGAAAGAGTTTTCCATGGTGATAATGACCTTGAAGGAAGAGACCAGAAGAAAAGTTGTTGCTCTAATTTAAGAGAAATTCTGTTTATTTATGGAAACCACCCCCCACTTTAATGACCTTAGTGTTGCTAGAAACTTCTTTTGTCCATTTGTGCAGGTCACATGGGAATGTGCCACTTATAACCTGCTCCCTTTCTAGAGTGGGAATCCTGTCATGTCCCATACCTACCCTACGTCTGTCTTTATGAAGGTCTGACCTCCCAAAGTCCCAGGAGGCCGACATCTAAGAAAAATCCTGTGAGGATGACACCCCACTTCATCTAACTTCCTCCCTTCACCTGACTTCTCCAGGACATCACTCTCCAAGTTGTTCCTGCGTATGATGGGCTCTCAGGACCACTAACTTCATTTCCCTTGTCCAGTCTCCCACTCACAGTTTAGCTTTCCCTGCTGCTACCTAATAATCAAAATGTGATTCTGAAGCATGTTAAATTAAAACCTTAGGTAGGGGTGCCTGCCTGGCTGGCTCAGTCAGTTAAGCGTCCAACTCTGGATTTCAACTCTTGATTTTGAACTCATGGTCCGTGAGTTCCAGCCCCACGTCAGACTCCATGCTGACAGTGTAGAGCCGGCATGGGGTTGTCTCTCTCCCTCTCTTTCTGCCCCTCGAACCCATCCTATGCTTGAGTATAGCTGGAATAGATAAACGAAGCAATCGGTATCGTTTCCAGGTTTGCTTCCAGACCCCTGCTATGGGGGCTGTTAGGGTGAGAAAAGCAAATTAAGCCTTCACGGAGTACTGTCCAATAGAAACATAATGTGAGCACACACCTCATTTTAAATTTCCTAGTGGCCATATTTTTAAAAAGGTAAAGTGAAACAGGTAAAATTAATTTTGTTAGCATATCTTATTTAACTCACTATATCCACAATAGTATCACCTCAACATTAAATCAGTATACGACATATTAATGCGCTTATTTTTGTCCTATGCCACACTTACAGAACAACTTAGTATGGACTCTGGGCACTCGGGAGCCACGTGTGGCCCGTGGCTACAGGATGGGATAGCCCAGCTCTAGCCCTTCTCCTCCCTACCACGAGAGTTAGCCAGAAGCAGTGACACACCCCTGGAAGCTTCTCAGAAAAGCCTACGTAATCAAAAAAGATTTGATTGTGGCTCTGGTCATTTGGTAATGTTCCTTTCATGTTCATTTTTTAACATACCTGTTTTATCTCTGCAGCTGTCAGAGAAACTCAAAGAAATATATAGTATTCTTATAAACTTAATTAGGTAGTGATTCAAATTGTATCTGCTGCTGCAGATATGGTGTCATTACTAGAGCAAAGCATGCTTCCTAACATCTGGTGTGCAACTATGGGTGTGGTAACCATTCTTATGTGTTCAAATAAGGAGAAAGCGTCAGCTGCAATTTGCTTGCACCTGGCAAGCACAGGCCCACCTTTGCTGTCTTGCCTTAGGGTTCCAGCAGCTCTGCCTCTGTGGCACAATTTAGGCCGTGCTTGACTATCTCTTTGCGCCATAGGACATGCTGGTGGCCCATTACATTGATGACATCAAGCTAATAGGCCCTGTAGGCCCGGATGCAGCAGGTGCTTTAGGGACCTGAGTAAGATACAGATGTGACTGAAGTGAGGGAAGCATGCCGTGAAAATACAGGGGCTGCTGCCTCCTTGAGTGTAAGTCTCTCATGTGGTGCAAACACTGGGATGCCGCTCTCACTGGAAGAGGTAGGTGGGCCCTGCAACTCTACCATAAGAATGAAGCACATTGCTGGGGGCCCCTGGGTGGCTCAGTCAGTTAAGTGTCTGACTCTTGATTTTGGCTCAGGTCATGATCTCACAGTTTCTTGGGTTCAAGCCCCACACTGGGCTCTGTGCTACAAGTGCAGAGCCTGCTTGGGATTCTCTCTCTCTGCCCCTCCCCTGCTCATGCTCTCTCTTGTCTTCCTCAAAATAAATAAACTTAATAAAAAAAGAAAGAAGTAGCACATTGTTTGTCAGACCTCTTAAGATTTGGGAGGCACTATATGCCACATTTAAGTATGATGTATTGACCCTTTTCCCGGGTGACCACGCCTTCCAGGATTGAAATCTCACCCCACCCCAAAAGAAAAGCCAAAATACTTTTCCCAGCATTCCTCTCCCCCATAGCATAAACATGTAATCCGACCCCATCAATAAGGCTTATCCACAGGGACACTGATTTTAAAGTGAGCAGTATAAGGAAACAGCACTGCATATATATTTATTTTTTCTGTCAATAGAGAAGCAGGACTGTGGCTTTCAGAGCCCTCAAGACTGAGTTCTTGGTGAAGAGACGTCACAGATACTGGCAGAAGTAGCAGACGCAGTAAAATCGAATTTCTGACGCAGCCGTGGCACAGGGAAGCCACGGATTTGGTTAGTGCCCTGGGAAACCGCCAAGGCGCCTTCCTCCTCAAGTCAGTTCCATGGCGTGGCTGCTCAGGCCTTGGAAATACAGGGCTGTGGCTGATTCTCTGGTCTTGTCAATCAGTCTGCAAACTACCTGAGCAGGAAACTGATGTAGTCAAAGTGGTGCTTGGGGAAAAATTAAACTGGCAACAGTAGGGAAGCTTTATTAAGGAGGCACTTGAGACAATTTCCAACAAAAGTCACGACAAGGTCCACGAGGAGACCATTGCACTAGCGTAGATGAGACACTAAGGCTTGGGCCAGATGGGGGTCTAGGTCAGGGATAGTGGAGGTGGATAACAGTCTCATTCCCGGTTTGGCTGTTGGCAAAGAAACTCACATGGCTTTCTAATCACAACTTTTAAAAAGTCACTACTAACCATTTTTTTTCCTGGGAGTTGATTGAAAAAAATATCAACTCAGATCTGTCCAGATGTCACATGACAGTTTTGTGTGGATTCAAGTTTTAATTTGACATTCCCTGAACTTTGTTGTGAGGTCCTCAAAAATCACGTTTCTGCAAAGCAAGTCAATTCTATAGGAAATATTTCTAAGGACTAGCATCTTCGTGTTTAATGGAAAGAAGAGAAGTAGCATTTGACCATCTAATCATGCGCCAAATCTATGAGCCTATTTATTCCTTCCAAGAACCTTATGAGATTGTAATAAATATATATTTTTTTCTTTGACAGGGAAAGAGAGAAGGCATGCAAGCAGGGGAGGGGCAGAAGGAGAGAGAATCTTAAGCAGGCTCTATGTCCAGCGCAGAGCCCTACTCGGGGCACACTCTCACAACTATGAGATCATGACCTGAGCCAAAATCAAGAGTTGGTTGCTTAATCGACTGAATCACCCAGGTGCCCCTGATTGTATTCATTTTATAGATGATGAGAGTAATTAGGACTCTGACAGGTGAATTCCCCACTGTTTTCAGAATTCCCACCTGCCAGGCCAACTTAGCCCAGGCTGGCCTAACTGAGGCCCCACTTCTCCTTTTGTTCCAAACAAAGAGGTTCACAGAAAACTTAGCAATGCTACAGGCATCAGAAAACTACTATCTTTTTCACTTCCAGCCTGGGCCCACGGGAACCCAATAGGAAAAGCAGAGGGTGGCGGGGTGTGGTGAGGAAGAGCTCAGTGCGCTCATTCTCAGCAGGGTTGGTGGCAACCACTCCCACCAGTCGAGTTTACAAACGTGTTCTCACTTGTTTCTTTATTGAATGAGATCTTCACAAGAACTCTCTGAGTATGTATTGTGAGGTCCATTTTAAAGATGGAGAAACTGAGGGAGCGCCTGGGTGGCTCGGTTGGGTAATTGTCCAACTTCGGCTCAGGTCATGACTTCTCAGTTCTTGAGTTTAAGCCCTGCATGGGGCTCTTTGCTGTCAGCGCAGAACCTGCTTCAGATCCTCTGTCCTTCCTCTCTCTGCTCCGCCCCTACTCATTCTCTCGCTCTCAAAAATTAACATTTTAGGGGAAAAAAGATGGAGTAACTAAGATTCAGAGGTAGACTTACATGTGTACAGTTATGTAACTCATAACCAGCAGAGCCAAGGACTTTGAGCCAAGATTTGAGTTCAAATCTTCTGGCTCCAAAACCACTACATATTTCACTGTATCGGGCTACAGAGGAAAATAAGGATGGAGCATCTTTCTGGATAGAGTCAGGGGCTTGGAAGTCCCTGGCAGGAGGCCGGTATCCCTGCGGGGTGTCCTTCTTTCTTTAGGGCGCTTGGGATGCTTAAGGCAAATCGCTCTGTGCTGTAGTCAAAAGCTGGCGTGACACGCTTTCTCAAGCCTCCAAGCCCCAGGATGGCCATATATTGGGAAACGAAGTGGTGCTCATTAACTATACTCCTCCCTCCTAAGCCAGCTTCCAAAGTGACTGAGGCATAGTCATAAAATTTTACAAAAACAAAGCTCAAAATACTAGCTTTACGGCTGAAAAGGAGACCATGGACTCACCTCCCCAGACTTCCTACTATTTATCCCCAGAACGAAAATCTTCTCCCTCTGAGGGGCAGAATATTCTGGTAAGCTCCTGCATGGAGGAGCAGAGAACCCGAGTTTTCAGAGAGCAAGCTGCTCCAAAAGAGAATGTTCTGGTCAGTCACTTCTCCCTTGGGGGGCACTGTGTGAAGGAGAGAGGGGCTGAACACGCCTGCCCATGCTTTCACCTTCTCTCCAGGACAGTGTGAGGAAGGGGGGACAAGCATTCTTCCTCTCAATGCTGTGCTTCCCACGTTGCAACTTCTTGAGTCTATCAGGGACCATCGGCAGAGGCAATATGTAATTCACTCTGACGAGGAAAGAAAGACAATGGTCTTTGAGGTCTTATCTAGAATGGCAGGTAAATGAGACAATCACGTAAGAGGAAGGACTAGTTAGTAACCAGGAAGAGCAGATGTGTTATTCACAGACTGGTGGAACCACCAAATTAGATTGGGGAAAGAGATCACATACAACAAATCCCTGCTTACCTTTGTTTGGGCAAGGTCATATGGGAATTCGTGGAGCTGGGCTGTGAGTCCAAGCATTTAGTCAGGTTGTCCTAGAGAAGTCTAGTGACCTCAGCTTCATACCCATGACACCCTTCTAAGACTTTCTCACCTTAGGCCCCATGCTGCCACTATTGACCCTTCCAGCATGGCCGTAGCTGAATGGGGGAAGGGTGGCCAGCCTAGAGGCTGCTCTATAAACTGAGCAGGAAGGACTCCAGTGACTAACTGAACTCACTAGATTCTGTTTTTTGAGGATTTTTGAATATGAAACATTGGGCACTGAGCAATTGATAGGAAGGACAAAAGACACAGAGAGCAGGCAGTAAGAAGAAATGAGTCGAAGCTCTGAGTGAGCAGAGTGTGAGGTTAGATGAAGAGCAAAAAGTGTTTCATAGGTGGAGATGTGAACAACAGAAGAAAGGATGGAGGAGATGGATCCAAACGATGGGGAAGCTGTAGAGTAGTGACTCCTCCTCCTGCTGCTGAGGGAAGGGTAGAGATCACCCAGCTGCCAGACCACGTTGGGTTCTGTACTACGTTCCAGTGATCAAACTGTGTTCTAGTCCCTGGGGAAGTTAGCTATTGAGCTATTTATAGGTTCCCCAGAGACCTGGTTATATGGCCAAGATGTCACTCTTTCTTAAAACATGTAGCTTCATAAAACACCAAGACTCAGGGTAAAATCCAAGACTCAGGGTAAAATGAATAAGCCTTTTTGCACAGTACAACCCAAACAGGCTAACCCACTGGCTTTTCCACTGGCACCTGCACCAGCACAAACCATATAAATCAGTATTAAAAATGTTGATCCAATAGTTGTATCCCCTCTAGCAGTAACACCTACGGTGTTTCGATTAGCCCAGAATTCACCTATGATCCTTTCCTCCATCCCAAACAATCACTAATAAAGCCTTAGAAACTGCCTGTGCAACTCCATTTTTCCTAAGCAGGCACTGAGTTGCCTCCATGTTTAGTGTCCGTCCTGAGGTCCAAGACTAGCATGAGCGATTGGGATGATTAAGTGCCCCGAGCATGGCTCCCTATTCACAAGATGTGAGCAGCTGGGTGGGAATGCACACGTGGGTGAAGGGAGGTAAGTCCGGTGGGAAGATCAGAGGAATGCCCTGGTAGCTAGGAACTGGAATCTCTAGTTTGCTTGGATGTGCCCAACCTACTGCAACTTGACTTCCTCACCTTCTTCACCCCTTTTTTGCTCTCTGCCACTCTTCACTCCTCCCCACTCCCCCTTTCCCAGGCCTCTCTACGGGCCCCTGGGGTGATATGAGTAACCCCCAACAGAACATCTACAGAATCCAGGTGTCCTTCTCCTAGAGAGTCTCTAGTGATAAGAGCATGGATTTTTCACAGTTGGGTACAAACTTGACTTTATTTTCTCACCTATAAAATTGGCAATATTCAGTCTCTCCAGCAAATGGAACTGGGAGAACTGGACGGGAACATGCATAAAAATGAACCTGAACCACTTTATTACAACATATACAAAAATAAACTCAAAATCGATGAAAGATCTAAACATAAGATAGGAGGCCATCAAAATCCTAGAGAAGAAATCAGGCAAAAACCTCTCTGACCTCGGCCACAGCAACTTCTTACTCAACAGTGTCCAGAGTCAAGGGAAACAAAAGCAAAAATGAACTGCTGGGACTTCATCAAAATAAAATCCTTCTGTACAGTGAAGGAAACAATCAGCAAAACTAAAAGGCAACCAAAAAATGGGAGAAGATATTTGCAAATGACATATGAGATAAAGGGTTAGTATCCAAAATCTATAAAAACCTTATCAACACCCAAAAAACAAATAATCCGGTGAAGAAATGGGCAAAGTTTAAAAGCTCGTTTTATTTACAAGGTATGTTGGTGGACATACAAATTGGCACAATTTTCAGGCTGAAAATCACAAATCACATGCCTTTTGACCTCATTAGTTCCATGTCTAGGAATGTATTCTAAAGATATACATGTAGTAAACTTTACTCTTTCTTTAAGGAAGTGTCCCTTAAGAGTGACTCCAGTGAAGAAGAAGAAGCAGGCTTGGGAATTCTCTGTAGCCCATGATATGGATAACCAGGGTTGCATGTAACCAACAGCCAGTCTGGGTTGAGATTGGATATAGGTAGGTTGCGTCTCTCTCTCCAACAAGCCTACCTTGATTTTTTCCAATAGAATGACATAGAGAGCACCTCACTACATCCCTTACAGAGTGCACCTGAAGAACTCAAACTATTCACCAACTCTCCTGCCTTTCTGATGAATGAAAGAGTGTTAAGAGGATTGTAACCATGTAATGGGAGATATTGGGCAAAAAGTGACAGTCCTGTTGCATAGGAAATGCCAGAGTGTGGTGTAAATGGGAAGTCATTTTCAGTTCTGACCTCAAGCAGGAAGGGACTCCTTAGCCAAAGAGCATTTCAGACTCCTTTTTGCCACCACAATCTGTAATGAATACAGCCACTAGAAGAGTGCACAGAGTCCTTGGTTAGAGATTCAGAGCACCAGGCTCACTCAGCTATTCCCAGACTCAACATCCAAATACTGTACCTTCAAGTGTGTGCAGAAAGATGCCTTATAGGAAACGGATCCTATAGAAAGAGGCAGACCTCCTAGTGCAGGGTGTGCCATATGAGATAGGGAGACATGGGCCTACCTACAGGGAATTAGCCGCAACCTGCCCCTTTGCTTTAGGGTCATTGCCAGAATCACCTAGAAAGGATCCAGAGCTGGGGTTCCATAGCCTTGCTCCAATCCTTCTCAACATTTCACTTTGCCTTTCCCATAAAGTTTTGAGCTTGGTAAATTCCAAGGCAATGTTAGAGTCCTCTAGAAAAATCAAGATATGTACTGCCTTTTACTAATTTTTTCCCATAATTTCTGCCATACATTACAACAGTTCTTCATTTCAGGGGGCATGGTAATTGTATGAAAAGATCATTTCACTTCACAAGTGAAAGTAGGATGAGCCTTCCTGTGCTTTTTTTTTTTTTTAATCGGCAGTACCAACTTTTATGATTCTGTGGTAAATTACCTAACATGGAAGGAATAGGGGAGGAGGGGAGGGATTTGAACAGAATAATGATGGGGTCTGGAGTGCCTGGGTGGCAGGTAGATACTTCAAAGAGAAGAATGGCAAGGCCCTAAATAAACTGTGCCTTGAGTTTAGTAATGTTAGCTGTGTTCATTGTGAGGACAGGTGTTTGCCCTCTGATAATAAGTAGACTTTAATCCTAGGTGTGAGTACAAGTCATGTCAACAAGGGTGGTTCCAGAGAAATACACAGTAATTGCCCAAGACACAATATTAGTCCACAACCACATTCTCACACTGAAAAATTACTGGCAAGTAGGAACGCCAGTCTTGATGCAGCTCATTAGGTAATAGAAAAGGCACTGATTCTTCCAAGTCAACAAACATCTTCAGATGCTTCAAGGGCTAGCCAGGCAAGCCATTCCAGCAAGGGAGAGGTGTGGCTCTGGTGTGTGGTGACACACGGTGAACACCCAGGCTCCGTTGCGCCGATCAGTTGTGTAATGGGTGGATGAGTCAAAGATCATGCTTCCTAGCTTGTCAGATGCTTGGTAGCTCCCAGAAACTTGCTCCAGACTTCCAGTGGCTCCATGCAAGCAATCCTGGGGCTGATTACGAGACCACATCAAGACTCAAATTTCAGTGTCTTAAGCACTGAAGCAAAATCCTCCCGACTCACATCCTTTAATCCAAAGAGGGAGATTTCAGTCAGAGATTGTGTTTCTGTAAGCATCTTCATTTTTATCAGGGCCTTGTGAATTTATGTGGACAGTGCAAGAGAAGGAGCAAATTAAGAGTCTGGTCCAGCAAAGTCGGTTCTGGCAAGTTATAAAATCTTACCCACAAGACACGGCTGTGCTGGCTGGTCAATAGCACCCATGGCTACAGTTCCTTGTTCCCTCCAGGGAACTTTCTCCTCCAAGTCTCCTGTAATATTGTATCAACACTCATCACCCTGCTACCTGGTAGTTTTGGAATGGATGGAGTGGTTAGCTTTCCTTCCAATCCCCAATGCTCCAGGCAGAACAAGTAGTCATATACTCCTAGGTTTAACCCCTGGCTAAGCTACTTAATTGGATGACCATGGGCAAATAATCTGAGTCTCGATTTCTTCATCTGTTTATTAAAAATAATAATACCCACTTGGTAGGATGTTTCTGAAGATTAAATTAAATCAGTTATTGAAAGTGCCTACCAGAGTGCCTAGCACAAGTAGAAGCTTCATAAATGGTAGTTTTCATCTCTGGGATTAGTGAGTTTCAGAATTGGAAAAAAATGTTAAAGGTCATCCAGTAAGAGCCTCCTTCTGCTACTCTGTTGCCAGAACCCCCTATTGCATCTCCAAGCCATGTGGCCACCCAGCCTCCACTTTGAGTCCATCGAAGCAAGAGACAATACTCTTTAGGAGTTCTGAGGTTCTTGCTGAAATTGAGCTGAAATACAGCTCTCAGGGGCTTCTGCCATTTGGAATAGTGACCCCTTGGCCACGTACAAGACTAGCACTCTGGCTGTGCCGACTTGTACCACACAGCTCTGTGGGATGCTGTTCACATACACATAGTGTAAATGGCGCCTCCTGGAGTTGGGCGTTGTGATGACCTTGTCTATGGACCAGTCATCCAAATATTTAATGTCAACCTCATATTCCTTTGAGTCTTTTCTTCTCCAATGAAAACCTCCAAATTGCTTCAGTCATGTCTCACATGACAAGTTTTGCATGTCCCATCACTCAAGTCACTCGTCTCTCAGTGTTCAACTATGTACTGCCTGGAACGGGGCACAAGGCTTTAGTCATCATCTGACCAGTGTGGAGAAATGAGACCCACTTTTCACATTTCACGCTGCTAAGCTATGTTCTCTCACCCCTGTTCCATCCTGAACTTGCATGATTCACTTTATTATTTCAGTTCTCAATCCTTACACTTGCCCCTGTGAAATTTCATCCAACTGGGTACAGCTCATGGTTCCAGACGGTGAAGACTTTTTTATATCATGCAACATACTCATTCTCTCATGTCGGTACTGAGATTACTCAAGACTCACAGGACAAAGGGCAGAGTTCTTTCTTCCACTCTTAGAAAATTCCCTCCAATTGACATAGATTCTTTTTTCTTTCCTTCTTTTCTTCCTTCTTCCCTTCCTTCCTTCCTCCCTTCCTTCCTTCCTTCCTTCCTTCCTTCCTTCCTTCCTTCCTTCCTTCCTTCCTTCCTTCCTCCCTTTTGATATTGTTGCACTAACATCCAGTTAAGATGTCTCTTTATTGACCACAACTGTCCTATGGGAGACTTTGTTGAGTTTCTTGTTCAAATTATTTACTCCTTCAGACAACAGTATCGGGCACCTCCTGCGTGTTGACACTGGAGCAGACACCTACGGCACAGGTGTAGGTTGTGCTGGAAAACATTTAACACTGAGTACCCAGAAGAAAATCTCTGAGCTACAGCATTTGCTGATTTCCATTTCCATCTTCCAAAATGGCAGATTTCAACCTATCAATGTGATGTCACTGAACATGGAGTTGGGAGGAGGCGTGCATAATTAGCTCTTGTGAGCTAGCATGAGCCAGCTCCAGCACACTACTGATGACGTACGTGTGAATCAGAGATGGTTTCTGCCTTAGAAAAACTCTAGGAGGTTCTTAGAGCCTGGTGATGCACAATGCCCATCTTCTCTCTAGACCTGCCACGTAGATACAATGTCAGTGAAGGAAATAAGATTTGTCAGGGGTGAGTTGTTCTCAGTGAACCATTGTTGTTTCATAATTGCAGTGGACCTCTCTAAGTGCTTGTGAACCTAAATGTTTCATTCAAAATCATTTTCAGAAGCAATATTATACTCATTCACCTATAGTTTAAGGAATTCCATCTCCTCCCTTTTAAAAAATTAGTACAGGGGCACCTGGGTGGCTCAGTTGGTTAAGTGCCTGACTTTGGCTCAGATCATGATCTCATGGTTGGTGGGTTCGGACTCTGGGTCAGGCTCTATGTTGCCAGCTGGAGCCAGGAGCCTGGACCCTGCTTCAGGTTCTGTGCCTCCCTCTTTCTCTGCACCTCCCTTGCTTGTACTCTATCTCTCTCCCTGTCAAAAATAAATAAACATTAACAAACTTTAGGGGTGCCTGGGTGGCTCAGTTGGTTAAGTGTCCGACTTCAACTCAGGTCATGATCTCACAGTTCGAGAGTTTGAGCCCCAGCTTGGGTTCTGTGCTGACAGCTCAGAGCCTGGAGCCTGCTTCAGATTCTGTGTATCCCTCTCTTTCTGCCCCCCGCCCCTCTCTCTCTCAAAAATAAATAAACATTTAAAAAATTAATTAAAAAAATAAAAATTAGTACAGGGCACCTGAGGTAGTTGAGTGTCCTATTCTTTTTTTCCCCACCTTAATTGGTTGAGTGTCCTACTCTTTAAAAAAAATTTTTTTAATGTTTATTTATTTATTTATTTATTTTTAAATTTTATTTTATTGTCAAATTTGTTTCCATTAATGTTTATTTATTTTTGAGACAGAGAGAGACAGAGTGTGAACAAGGGAGCGGCAGAGAGAGAGAGAGAGACACAGAATCTGAAACAGGCTCCAGGCTCTGAGCTGTCAGCACAGAACCTAATGCAAAGCTCAAACTCACGAACTGATACATGAGATCACGACCTGAGCCGAAGATGGACACTTAAACAACTGAGTCACCCATGCGCCCCAACTGTCCTCTTGATTTTGGCTCAGGTCATGATCTCACAGTTGTGAGATTGAACCCCATGTCAAGCTCCATGCTGGGCATGGAGGCTGCTTAAGAGTCTCTCTCTCCCTCTTCCTCTGCCCCTTGCCCACTCATTCTCTCTCTCTCGCTCTCAAAAAAAAAAAATTAGTACATTTCTAATCTTTTAACATGTTTACTATTCTCCATAAGTCCTTTAAACTCCCCAAGCACAATTTGGAAATCTCATTCCTAAATTCTCAGTAACTTGGGGTGAATTCCATTCCAATCTGGGAGCCCAGAGCACATATTGTCTCTTCACCCACCTTGAGCTTTGGTTCCAACCAAATGTATTCTTCTCTTTTGGATCCAAACATCTTTCTACTTGATGAGAATGATAAAAGAAAAATAGGGTAAAGATCCTTTCTCCATCTTATCATGAAAGATAATCTTTGGTAACTGATGGGCAAAATAAGCTCTTCATCCCCAAGACGTCTATATCCTAATCCCTGGATTTTACATGTTATCTCATCTGTAAACATATTATATTTTTTGGCAAAGGGGAATTAAGATTGCATAAGCAATTATGCTTGCTAAACAGCAGATCTTAAAATGAGAAGAATATCCTGGATTACCCAAACGGTCGCAGTATAATCCCAGTTTTTTAACGGCAGAAGGGAGAGGCCGAAGAGATTTAGAGATGCTGCATTGGGCTTTAAAGATGGAGGCAAGGAATGTAGGTGGCCCCTTAAACTGGAAAAGGCAAGGAAACAGATTCTCCTTTAGAGCCTCTGGAAGGAAAAAAGCCCCCTTACTCTTTGATTTTTAGCCCTGTGAGACTGTTCTGGGCTCTGACCTCCAGAATTGTAAGACAATAACTTGGTGTTTTTAAACTACCAACTTTGTGCTAAATGTGCTACAGCAGCCGTAGAAAACTCATACATCAATCCATTCCAGGCCTTCTTCCTTGCCTTCTTCCACTATCAAGACTGGAACGTCCAGTACAGACAGTCCCCAGCTTGCAAGGTTTTGACATTAGGATGGTGCAAAGGTGATACACATTCAGTAGAAACCATACTTCGAATTTTGAAGTTTGGTCTTTTTCCAGGCTCGTGATAGATGGTAGAATCATCTCTCATGATGCTGGGTAATGGCCGGTACAGCTCCCAATCAGCCACGTGGTCACAGGGGCAAACAACTGACACCCACTCACAACAATTATGCACCCACACAACCACTTTGTTTATCACTCTCAATACAGTGTTCAATAAATTACATGAGATACTCAACACTTTAGTATTAAATAGTCTGGCTATTAGATGATTTTGCCCAACCATAGGCTAACATGTCCTGGGCACATTTAAGGCAGGCTAGGCTAATCAAAGTATTTTCAACGTATCATAAATTTATCAGGACGTAACCCTGTTGTAAGTTACGTCTGCACTCGCTAAGACACTGGTTCTGTTTTATAATCCATGACCAAAACCACGATGGTGACCCAGATACCAGTGTCACCAAAATATGGTGATCTGGAAATCCAGAGGACCTTGACCACGTGAAGAAAGCGCTTTGGCTATCAAGACATGCTCTATCACTGGAGCCAGACAGTATTTTCTCCAGAGGCAGAAGGGAAGATAATTCTTCCTCTCTATGGTGTATGTTCACCGGCAGTCACGTTTGACGTGAGAGCTCCCCGGCTCCACAGCACTATCTTTACACGACACCTGCACACACAAACTCTTTTCTCAAGGTGTCTTCATAGCACTAGAGTGCTACATCCAGATGACTTTCCAAGCTTGGTCATCCATTCTACCTGGAACTAAATTCCCCTACAACCTCAGTATCCTGGCTCCTGAGAGCAGAAGTCTCACATCACCCCAAACTCAAGACCCACTACATTTTCTGAATCAGAATGAGTGAGGATAAAAACCTTATCTTAATACAATAAGAGTGTATCTTTGCTTCCTAATCCCCCTGAAGAAATTACCCAACTTGTGCATTGTCTTGTGAGTCTCATAAATGTAACTTCACTTTTTGGTCAGTATTGCTTCTCCTCCCTTGTTTCTCTAACTGACTCCTCTCCACATCCCACCCCCACTTTCCCTCCACCATGAAACCATCAGGAAAGTAAAGCAAGAACTTTGCCATATTTTTGATGTAGAGGCTACTTTGGGGCAGCAGGCTTGAGCAATGGGAACATGAACAAGACAAAAGGGCCCACAGGCTTATTAAGCGACCTGCCTTGAAATAGTCACAGGCCCTAACTGACCAATTACAACCAGGCACAGTTCCTAAGATTACCAAAATCTTTCCTATACTCCGTCACTCTATGCTATCACTGCCCCCCGCCCCCACTGCCCCATGGCTGATAGTCTCTCCTTTGCTGTCCTGCCTACCTCTCCCTTTCAGTGTCCCTAATAAACATCTACCTCTTGTGTTCTGCCTTGGGTGAATTCTTTCACTGCCCACACCACTGGCCCCCACCCATGGGAATGCCCCATATTGGGTGATGCCCCCATCCAATCGGGTCACCCTACATTTGGGTCTTACATGACTGAGATTTTCAGGAGAGGGCGGAGAGCTTAGGTACTGCCATTATCTTGCCCTGTACGTCCCTTCAGCTAGTGGGCAGGCTGCAATCCTTTCCTACAACCAAGGTATTTGTTTCCTTCTCCCTTTTTATCCTTACCTATGTGCCCTCCATGGAGTTTCTAGCCTAAAGTAATTGATTTTCTACCACCATAAATGCTCCCTTGAGTAATTGCTCTCTGTCATCTCTGTGTCCCAACCTTATGTTGCATGCGCCAGAGTCTCTGGAACCGTGTTCACTGGGTTTATTACTCATGCTTTGTACTCTCGTACCCCGAGTTCATCAATCATTAATATGTCCTAGGTGCTGTGGGACATGAAAGATGCACCATGTAACTCAAATCCTGCCTTGTAGTTACCCATCTAGCCAGGACATTACCAGATAACGACGCAGTGAGATAGGAAGTGGTATGTGCTTTAAGAAAAGAATTGATAGGGTCCCATGGGAGCGTTCTGAAGTGCGCAACATGTCACTTCCAATTTGAAGACACACTTCAAGGAGGAGAGACTTCCAAGCTGGGCCTTGAAGAATGAGAACAATTTAGAGATTTAAAGAAGGGGGCGGGTGGCAATTTGGGCCAAGGAGGCCAGCTAGCCTGTGAGCAAAAAGTTCAGGGTTGTGATAACACTGGGTGTATCATGGAGAAGAATGAAGTTGGGCTGGGACATGCACAGCGTGAAGAGTGTAAGATAAGACTAGAAATGTGGGTGGGACCAGGCCTTGGAGCACGTCAGCAAACAGGATTTAGCCTTTCAGCTGTAGTCAATGGGTATCTTCAAAGTTTGGTGAGCAAAGAGTAAGACCACATACTTATTTACTTATTAATTTTTTACTTATTTATTTTTAATGTTTATTTTTGAGAAAGAGAGAGAGACACACACAGCATGAATAGGGGAGGGGCTGAGAGAGAGAAAGAGAGAGAGACAGAATCCGAAGCAGGCTCCAGGCTCTGAGCTGTCAACACAGAGCCCTACGTGGAGCTCGAACTCAGGAATCATGAAATCATGACCAGGAATTATGAGGTCATGGCCTGAGCCAAAGTCAGATGCTCAACTGACTCAGCTGCCCAGGTGCCCTACCACATACATTTTTAAATGTATAATAGCCACTCATTAAAAGAAAATTGGTATCCAGTAATTTTTTAAATGTTTTATTTGTGGGGCACCTGGGTGGCTCAGTTGGTTAAGTGTCTGACTTTGGCTTAGGCCATGATCCCATGGTTCATGGGTTCAAGCCTTGCATCACGCTCTGTCCTGACCACTCAGAGCCTGGAGTCTGCTTTAGATTCTGTGCTTCCCACTCCCCCCCCCCCCCAGTCCCTCCTCTGTTTGTGCTCCGTCTGTCTCTCTCTCTCAAAAACAAAATGTTTTATTTGTTTTTGAAAGAGAGAGGAGGGCACATGAGAGTAGGAGAAGGGCAGAGAGAAAAGGGTACAGAGGATCTGAAGCAGGCCCTGTGCTGACAGCAGAGACTGATGTGGAGCTTGAACCCACAAACCGTAAGATCATGACCTTAGCTGAAATCAGGAGGCAGATGCTTAACCGACTGAGCCGCCCAGGTGCCCGATGGCCTTCTTATACCAGATATAGTGGTTAAGAGAATGTCAGCCTTAGAGTCAAACAACACACAGTCAAATCCAGCCTCCTCCTCTACTAGTTGAGAGATTTGACCAACTCAACCTTTTTCAGGCTCAGCTGCCCCGTTGATGAAAATGGAGCCTGTAAGAAAAGCTACTTCAGAGGGTTGTTGTATTGCTTAAACAAAATAACAAATGATACGTACTTAACATAACTGACTCACAGAGCAAGTGTTCAGGACATGTTAGGGGAGAAGAGCACAGTACTTTTTTCTCTACAGCCTGAAAAACACAACTCCTACCCTCAATTCTTGTGCCCAGACCAAACTACTGGGTAGTTGATACTGAGTTTTCCACAGCTGGTCATAGGCATCACTCCGTCGGTTTTGCTCAAAGTGCGGGTCAGGGAGGGAAGGAAGAAGAGGGCCTAACTTCCTAAGTTTCACCTCTAGCCCTGCTCTCTGTTTACACTGGGGTTGCACACTTAAATATCCACAAAGAACAGACAGGTGTGTAAATAAGCGAAGCAGGCCAGGTAAGATGTGTGACAAATTGAAGAGTAGAATTTGATCCTGGCCCCATAAAATTGCCTTTGCTTACACTCCCTGGGGGTGCTGAGTGAGGGCTGTAGACAAAATGGAACAAGTCATAGTTTGAATTATAAGAATGCTCACAATGTCACCTTTGTGAGGAACGGGAGTCAATTCTTGCCTGATAACACTATCGACACTCGTAACCACTGCCCTGAGCCTTTTATCTCATGGACGTGGTGAACTGTAACCAACACTCTGTGCGTGTGCAGGTTGCCTTATTGACAGCTCGGAGGAGAGTTTGTGGATGCACACAGAGATGTGACGGATACTATGCATTTGAGCTTTTTTTTTTATCCTAATTTTTTAAAATTCCTCATTTCTCTTAAGAAATTGTGCTTGGTGTCATATGTCCAAGTAAAAGTGTACAAAGTAAAATGTACAATTAAAAGTTCTTCAAAAACCACCTCAGTAAGAATTTGATAGATTTTTTTTCCAGGTTGATTTGATGGCATATGCACACCGTATTCGTTTCCTGGGGCTGAGGAAACAAAGCACCATAGACTAGGTGACTTAAGTGACAGCAATTCATTTTCTCACAGTTCTGGAAGCTCAAGTAAGAGATCAGGGGGTCAGAAGGGTTAGTTTCTCCTGAGGCCTCTCTCCTTGGCTTGAAGATGGCCGTCTTCTACCTCTGTCTTCACATGGTCTTACCCGTGTGTGTCTGTGTTTTAATTTCCTTTTCTTATAAAGACACCAGTCATATTGGATTAGAATCCACGCTAAAGACCTCATTTAAATCTTAATTACCTCTTTAAAGATCTTTTCTCCAAAAACAGTCATATCCTGTGATCCTGGGCATTAAGGCTTTAACATATGAATCAGGGGGCCATGTACAAACCCAGCCCGCAGCACACGGAAGTAAGAATCTGTATAATAGTTTTTTTCTGCACAGTCTGCAACCTTCTTTTTTCACTTAAGGTAGCTTCAACACATTTTCAAGTCAGAAGATTGTGTATCTTCCTGAGGAGGCTGAGAGGCTGAGTGTTTAGCTCCTTCATCTCCTATAAATGGCAAGAGAGAAGGGCTTGGGGATGGCCATTTGGGTCAACAATCAATAGCATCAGTCAGAAAGATACACTGGCTCTTCACTGCCTCTCTTCCTTCTCCTTCTAATTGCTTTTATGACCTTGTGTTTTCATCTGATGTTCACGTGATTTTCTGATGCTTTTTCTTCACATCCCGCATTAAGTAAGGCTATTGCATAAATTATGCTCTGCTGTTTCTATGATGGGTCTTCATTGGAAAATGCTATTATGCCCTTGCTTTCTTAGCTCTTCTGGATTCCTTGATCTATCTCCTTCAGTTGATTTATGACTACATTTTTTATCTGGCACTTTCTCCTCTGTGGAAAGTGCGAGGCATGTGTTATCTGAACGCCCCTGCTGCTTGCTGGGATGTGTTCTCTTAGCCTCCTGTTTGACTCTCAGTAGTGGAAGTGGTTTCTCTTTTACTTCCCTCCTTGCGTCTTTAGGTTCCCTTTACATTCTGCCCCTCCTACTTAGAAATGGGCATTGATACCCTATGTTCAGCCTTTCAGTGTGTGTGTGTGTGTGTGTGTGTGTGTGTGCGTGCGCGCACGGGTCTTGAGCAGTTGGCATTTGTGAATTTTGTCTCAACTCTCTTTCTCTGGAACTTGACCTTGTCAGGGTCCCTCCTGCGGGTTTGCTGCAGTTTGTAGAGTGAGCCTCCTTAAGGCCCCTGAGCATTGCTTTGAAGTAGCAGTCAAATCTATTTTAGTGCTTTAAAAAAAATGTTTTTAATGTTTATTTTATCTATCTTTGAGAGACAGAGCGTGAGCAGGGAAGGGGTAGAGAGTGAGAGAGAAGGAGACACAGAATCCAAAGCAGGCTCCAGGCTCTGAGCTGTCAGCACAGAGCCCGACGCAGGGCTCGAACCCATGAATTGTGAGATCATTACGTGAGATGAAGTTAGATGCTTAACCAACTGAGCCACCCAGATGCCCCCATTTTAGTGTCTTTAATGTCATCCTTAGGGGTGATTTTCTTACTTCAAGACATAGACAAATATTCATATGTTTATGGAAGTATATTTATTACATCTTTTCGAAATGGCTTGCCAACTTTTCCAATATCATTTAAAAAATTCACCATATCTTTCCTACCTATATAATTTGCTGGACAGTGTTTATACACATAGTGGATATAATACACTGGCTAGTGTACAGACATAAAACTTTTCTAGGCTTTTCTTTCCATCTCCCTAAAATAGCACTTCCAGTTATATCTATTTTCAGAACACAAATATATATTCACAAACATATTAGATTATGTTGCATTATACTCTATTCTTGCACATAAGATACATAAAATCTTAGCTTTATAGTACAGGAAATTGAAAGTTGCATAAATAAAAGTTTCCACGGCTCTCACCTCCCACTTATTCCCCGTGTACAAGATCTAGTCATAATGCTGATCTGATTAGAGCCCGAGGGATGTGCCCTAAACAAGAACACGTAGGGACAGCCTCTACTCCTGGGGGCAGGGCCCAGGCCACGACTCAAGACTGAGAAATTTGTCTGATATTATCACATCTTTTTTTTACTATAGCAGACAGGGCAAAGTCTTACATAGATTTTTTTTTTTTTTTAATGATCAAAACAACTGATCCCAAGATTTATCTTAGGGAGGGAGCATTCTTTGTTTTAAAAACATTTCATAGTCCAGTTAGATATATCAAGTTGGTTCTCGGGTCACAAAGCCTAGTCACAAAGCGTAAAGAGGGAGTTTAATTGCTTCCCGAGAACCAAAGGAATAATTTTAGACTCCTATGAGGAGAAGACAGAAACAAGGAAGAAGAGAGAAAAAGCAGAAGCAAGCGATGCAGTAAAATCCCCAGGGATGGGAGAGCTAAATGGGCTTTTAAGAGGACGCCCAATATTCAAAGTTGAGTTCTCACTATTGTCTTGATGTAACCTCCCTCGTCTCTCCAGCATGATCTGCTCCTTTAAAAAGCCTGCGGGGAGTAGAGGACCGCAGCTGTGTTCATATCTCATTCCACGTGTTGTCACGGATGGTCCATAAACTAAACTTACTCACCAGAATCATGACCCAGAGCAAAGGTAACCATGAGCAGGTCGGTTCCTCAAACTATTGCAAAACCTTGGGAAAGATCATTGATTTCCCCACGTTATAAAACGGGGACTTTAGATTATGCTGAATCCTGCCAGCAGGGTGACCCCAGCTGTAGTTCTCCAAAATGTCGCCGACTATATCTGCGTTTGCCTCTCAGAAGAACTGACATCACTCCGATCTCTGGGGAGATGCATTGCTGTTGCCCAGTTTACCTCCCAGAAACTGGTGGAGAGATGGAAGGAAGAAACAAAATTTCAAAACCTCTGTTAGTTTTTCTAATGGTCCCTTTCTAAGCAGAGCAGATTAGATAGAATTACATTTTTCTCTTGGTAAAATGTGGCTAATCATATTGGCTTCTTCACACAATTGTGGTGAAGATTACGTGATTAGTGGTATATGGACAGTGCTTTAGAAGTGCCTGGCACACAGTAAATCCTGTGTACACTTACTATTATGAATATTTTTAAGTTTATTTATTTATTTTGAGAGAGAGAAAGAGAATGATAAAGGGATGGGCAGAGAGAGAGAGAGAGAGAGAATCCCAAGCAGGCAGTGCAGAGCCCAATGTGGGGCTCAAACCCACAAACCATGAGACCATGACCTGAGCCAAAATCAAGAGTTAGATGCTTAACTGACTGAGCCATCCAGGTGCCCCTCTTATTATGACTATTAGTACTACTGTCATTATCGTGCCTAGGAGAATAAGGGGAAGTGAGCTGCAGGGACTCTAAGAGGAAAGGAGGCAGAACCTTCAGGAGTAGGGAGAACAGTGCCCCACCCTCGGCTCCCTCTTCACCTCAAACCTTGGACAAGTCCATTGCGCATGACAAACAAATGTCTGTGGGGAGTTTTGGGAGGTGGGGGCAGTTGTGGGGCAGAGCATCACAGGAAAGGAGCCAAGTTATGGAGTACAGAAGAGAGACTGGCTTCAGCAGTTGGGATGTAAATGAAGCCAAGAGTGCGAGGAAGCTAGATCTTGAACTCAAAACCAGAAATGACTGGGAGTCAAGAAACTCACCAGGAATCTGCAAACATAATTAGAAAGGACATTGCACTTCCCGTCAAATTAGGATTAAAGAAACCATGCCAACAGAAAAAAAAAAAAAAACCCAGCCAAAATAACATTCAAGTGATTATCTCAGCTGACCTAAGCTCACATTAAACATAAAATGCACAAGGGTGCCTGGAGGGCTTCTGACTTCAGCTCAGGTCATGATCTCACGGTTTGTGGGTTCAAGCCCTGCATTGGGCTCTGTGCTGACAGCTCAGAGCCTGGAGCCTGCTTCAGATTCTGTGTCTCCCTGTCTCTCTCTGCCCCTTCCTTGCTCACACTCTGTTTCTTTCTCTCAAAAATAAACATTAAAAAAAAACAATAAAATAAAATAAAATGCACAAGAAAATTAAGAAATAACTTGCTGAGGGGCCCTGGGTGACTCAGTTGGCTAAGTGTCCAACTTCAGCTCAGGTCATGATCTCGTGGTTTGTGAATTAAATCTTTCTCTTTCTCTCTCTCTTTCTCAAAAATAAACATTTTTTAAAACAAAGAAATAACTTGTTGAAAATATATCAAACATTTCTGGGAAAGTGCTCACTTCAATGCAAATTTAAAAATTCCCTTCCAGTCTGTACTCATAAAAATAATTAGAAATATCTCCCAAACAGAGAGGGCCCCAATCTCATATGTAGTAGGAAAATTGTCTGGCTATGATTCAGTTGATACCAAATTGAAAACTGATGCTGAGAATTCAAAGTATAAACATTCAAGTTGGTGAGCATTGCTGTTATGGGAAGGGGACAAAATTCTGAGAGTTCTACCATTACAACCCAACAGAGCGTTGAGGTGGGTTGTGGGATAGTACATTGTTCAGTAAAATATTAAGAAGGTTACAGAGAACACTGAGTAAGGAGATCCTCTTGTTGACTTAGCATGGCTTCCACTCCAGGACAGGTTAGGTCTGAAGGGAAGGCACAGCACACGAGCGACCTGGGGGCATGTTGGGCGAGATACGCCAACCAACAACACCAAGCAACAGCATCTCCCTAGCCAGGCTTGCACCAAAATGGCTGCCTTTCCTCAAAGTCAAACAGAAGTATGGAGATTCATTCCACCGTTCCCCCAGCCAGAAGGACAAGATCCCAAATCAGTGAAGTTAGTCACAGCTATGGGATTTTTAACAACTTCTGAAAGGAACTGCCATTTCCCAGAAGATTACCAACAAACAAGCAATAAATAAACTAACGGAATATAAGAGAGAGTCCCGAAGTGAGGGGTCAATTAATATAATCAATTAATTTTTTATAAAGTTGCCAACGTAAAGCAAATAAGGAAAGAATAGTCTTTTTCAATAAATTGTGTTATTGAAATTCCTTACCTTCACTATATGTACATCAACATTTATGACTCATTATACACAAAAATTAACACAAAGTAGATCACAGACTTAAATGTAAAAACCCAAAACTAAAAAACTTCTAAAAGAAAACATAGTAGAAAATTTTTTCAATCTTCACCTAGACAAAGATTTCTTTTTTTTTTAAGATTTTATTTTTAAGTAATCTCTATGCCCAATGTGAGGCTTGTGCTCACGATGCTGAGACTGAGTCATACACTCCATCAACTGAGTCAGCCGGGTGCCCCCTAGAGAAAGATTTCTTAGATAAAACCCAAAAAGCATGAACCATAAAAAGAGAGAAAGAGAGAGAGAGATAAATTGGACTTCACCAAAATTTAAAACTCTACTCTTCAAAATATGCTGTTAAGAAAGCAATGGTCTGGGAGACAAAATTCACAGTATGTCTATTTGCCAAAGCACATATACCCCAAATATATAAAGATTGTTTATAGCTCAGTAATGAGACAAGCAACTCAGTTTTTTTAATTTATAATAGTTTATTGTCAAATTGGTTTCCATATAACACCCAGTGCCTCTCCCCACAAGTTCCCCCCTCCATGACCATCACCCCTCTCCCCCTCCCCTCCCCCTTCAGACCTTGGTTCATTTTCAGTATTCCATAGTCTCTCATGATTTGTGTCCCTCACTCTCCCCAACTCTCTTTCCCCCTTCCCTTCCCTGTGGCTCTCTGTTAGGTTTCTCCTGTTAGACCTATGAGTGCAAACATATGGTATCTGTCCTTCTCCGCCTGACTTATTTCGCTTAGCATGACACCCTTGAGGTCCATCCACTTTCCTACAAATGGCCAGATTCCATTCTTTCTCATTGCTATGTAGTACTCCATTGTGTATATATACCACATCTTCTTGATCCACTCATCAGGTGATGGACATTTAGGCTCTTTCCATGATTTGGCTATTGTTGACATTGCTGCTATGAACATTGGGGTACATGTGCCCCTCTGCATCAGCATTTCTGTATCCCTTGGGTAAATCCCTAGCAGTGCTATTGCTGGGCCATAGGGGAGTTCTATGGATAGTTTTTTGAGGAACCTCCACACTGTTTTCTAGAGCAGCTGCACCAGTTTACATTCCCACCAACAGTGTAGGAGGGTGCCCGTCTCTCCACACCCTCGCCAGCATCTATAGTCTTTTGATTTGTTCATTTTAGCCACTCTGACTGGCATGAGGTGGTATCTCAGTGTGGTTTTGATTTGTGTTTCCCTGATGCTGAGTGACGCTGAGCATCGTTTCATGTGCCTGTCGGCCTCTGGATGTCCTCTTTGGAGAAGCAACACAGTTTTTAAAATACACAAAAAAGTTTTAACAAACACCTTGCAAAAGAATATATATGAATGGCAATTAAGTGCACAGAAAGATGTTCAACACGATTAGTTGTTAAGGAAATACAAGTTAAAACTCTAATAACATGCCAGCACATACCTACTAGAATGGCTGAAATCAACAGAATGGACAATAGCAGCAGTTTGGACAGAATATAGAAGTCTGGGAATATAAAAAGCTACACCACTTTGGAAAACAGTTTAAAGTTAAATATAAGCTTACAGTATGATGTAGCAATTTCACTACTGGTTATTTACTCAAAGAAAAATACATCCACACAATGATTGTGCATGAATGTTCATAAGAGCTTTATTCATACTGGCCCCAAATTGGAAACAGCCCAAATATCCATCAAGAGTGAATGGCTTTTGGCTTTCGGTTCGGAGGAGGGGACGGTGCAACAGTCTTCGGTCGTCCCGAATCCGGGTTCATCCGACACCAACCGCCTCCACCATGCTGCCTAAATTCGACCCCAACGAGATCAAAGTGGTGTACCTGAGGTGCACCGGCGGCGAGGTCGGTGCCACGTCCGCCCTGGCCCCAAAAATCGGCCCGCTGGGTCTGTCTCCAAAGAAGGTTGGTGATGACATCGCCAAGGCCACTGGTGATTGGAAGGGCCTGAGGATCACAGTGAAACTGACCATTCAGAACAGACAGGCCCAGATTGAAGTGGTACCTTCTGCCTCTGCCCTGATTATCAAAGCCCTCAAAGAACCACCGAGAGACAGAAAGAAGCAGAAAAACATTAAGCACAGTGGAAATATCACTTTTGATGAGATTATCAACGTTGCCCGACAGATGCGGCACCCATCGTTAGCCAGAGAACTCTCTGGGACCATAAGGAGATTCTGGGGACCGCCCAGTCTGTGGGCTGCAATGTTGATGGCCGCCACCTTCATGACATCATAGACGACATCAATTGCGGTGCCATGGAATGCCCAGCTAGTTAAGAACTACAAAGGAAAATATTCTAATAAAGGATCATTTTGACAACAACAACAAAAAAAGAGTGAATGAATGGGGTGCCTGGGTGGCTCAGTCATTTAAGCATCCAACTCTTGATTTTGGCTCTGGCCATGATCTCACAGTTCTTGAGATCGATCCCCACATGGGGCTCTACGCTGGGCATGGAGACTGCTTAGGATTTGCTCTCTTCCTCCTCCCTCCCTTGCACGCACATGCACACGCTCTCTCTTCCTCTCTCTCTCAAAAGAAAAAAAAAGTGAGGGGGACCTGGGCTCAGTCGGTTAAGCATTTGACTTCTGACTTCAGCCCAGGCCATGATCTTGAAATTCGTGAGTTCAAGCCCTGTGTTGGGCTCTGTGCTGACAGCTCAGAGCCTGGAGCCAGCTTTGAATTCTAGGTCTCCCTCTTTCTCTCTCTCTGCCCCTCCCCCATCCATGCTCTGTCTTTTTCTTTCAAAAATAAACACACATTAAAAAATTTTTTTTTAAGTGAATGGATAAATAAATCGTGACAGAGCCAGATAATACTCCTCAGCATGAAAGGGGAACAAACTACTGACACAGGCAACAAAACAAATGGACCTGAAAAATGTATGCTGCGCTAAAAGAGCCAGACACAAAAGCCCTCATACATATGCATATGGCGCTCTGGAAAAGAGAAATCTAATAGAGAGAGAAAGGAAGCAGATCAGTGGTGCCTGAGGCTCTCCATGATGAGTGGGGACTGACGGAGAAAGCAGAAATGAGCTATCTGGGTCGAGAGAAATGTTCTTGTACCTTCTGTGGTAGTGGTGACGTGTGTGCACACATTTACCAATAGTCATTAAACGATAACTGCAAATCGGTGCGCTTAATTGTATGCACATACACTCCAATAAAGTTGATTTAACAAAACAAAAACATTTTTATTGAAAAAAGCTACATGATATAAAACTATTATCTTTATGATAATAAATAGAAACCTGGACCAGCCAGCTTGGTAGGTAGGGCGGTCAGACACACGTATAATACCCTTATCTTCCAAAAGAAGTTATTAACGGATAATTAGAGATTCAGATTCTGATCAAGATAACAAGCTGAGCAAGGGCTGCTAGTTCTCTCCCTGAAGGTGCAAACAGAAATGTGAGAGAGATGTCGATAAATTCTAGAACCTAACATAAGACTGAAGAAACTCTTGAAGAGACGTAAAGTGCTTGGGTCTTGGTGAGGGAGGGAAATGGACTTTGGAAGCCTCATAGTAATAAGAGTAATACAAAGTGTTTATTATTTGCCAGGCACTCTTCTAAGTCTTGTATATATACGTTAACTGATTTAGTCCCCTGGACAATTCTGTCAGGTGGGAATTATTATCCCCATTTTACAGATGAGCAGACTGAGGCAGGGAGACACTAAGTAATGTGCCTACCATCACACAGCTAGTAAGGACTGGGCCAGGATTTAAACCCAGGCAGCTGGGCTCCACGGTTAGAGCTCTTGTCTCTGCACCTGCTGCTTCCCATTATAGTGTTAGGAGCCATGAGTGAGGGAATGCGAAGGAACACACTGTCCCCCGGCCATTTCCTCTCCCCACGGCCCTCCTTGGATGGAGGATGGCAAGCCCGCAGAAGGTCAATAACAGAGGGCACTTCTGTTCCCCACAGCATCTTCTGATAATGGCAAGGTGAGGCCGTGACTGCCCCCCATCATTACCTTGCTTCTCCCGCCATCTGTGACTAGGAAATTACAAACTGGGGCACCACCCTGCATAGATCTGCTCCTGGATAAAGTGGTTTGGAGACTGCCTGAAGAATGGGATTGCCTGGGGTCTGTGGGGGCGCACCAACGTGGAGTGCTTAGATCGACCAGGGCCCCGCAGCCCACTCACCTGGAGAAGACGACAGTGCTCAGGTTTTCGTCTCTCCCCAGAGACAGTGGGCATCAGGCACAGGGGAATATGAGCTCACAGGAAAAAACAACGAGACATCTGAGGAATGCAAGCATTACAAAATACAGATGACAAACAAGAGCCGACACTGGAGGAAGCAGAGTTAAAGGACCAGCAAAACAAATATCAAATTAAGATTACAGACATCCTCGGAAATGCAGGGGAGGAATTAGAAAAGAAAAATAGATGTTATGAAGAAGAGGCAACGCCACGTGAGAAGTAAGGTTAAGTATGTAACTTTCATTTCGTCGCCACCTAAATAAATAATGGCAAAAATTAAAAAACAAAATGTGTCCTTAGGGGCGCCTGGGTGGCTCAGCTGGCTAAGTATTCAACTTCAGCTCAGGTCATGATCTCATGGATCATCATGAGTTCGAGCCTGCTTTGAATTCTGTGTCTCCCTCTCTCTCTGCTCCTTTCTCACTCATTCTCTGTCTGTCTGTCTCTCTCTCAAAAATAAATAAACTTAAAAAAAAACTTCTTTTAAAAAAAAATGTGTCCATACCAACATGCTCGGAGAAAAGGGCTGAGTCACAGGGATGTGAAATTGTGCTGAGATACTTGACTTGAGGAGAAGACATGGGAATTTTAAAAGGCATAAAATAGGGGGCATCTGGCTGGCTCAGTTGGTAAAGCATACAACTCTCAATTTCAGGGTTGTGAGTTCAAGCCTCATGTTGGGCATCTGGGTGGCTCAGTCGGTTAAGTGTCTGATTCTTGGTTTCGGCTCAGGTCGTGATTTCATACGACCAGAAACCACCAGGGAGACTGATCACGCATGCGATAGCAAAGGGCGGTTTTATTACGGGCTTAGGCTGGCCGAGCCTAAGCTCGGGCTCACAGACTTTACCGGCGCAGTGGATCCATGCTGAGAGCCCCGGACAAGGGCGGGGTAGGGCTTCTGTGAGTTTTGGGAAGGGGGAGTTACAGGAAATTGCGACATCGGCGCAGTGATCCAATCATAATGTACAGTATCATTGACAACAGGTGTAACCATACACATTGTTCAGAGCGTTCGTTACTTTTGGCGGGACCCAATTACAACATTTAGAGTACCTTTGAAATTAACCAATTACAGAGCGAGTTCAGGGTCTTATTCGGCGACTATGGGGTTAACTTTAACATTAGGTAACAGGGTCCTATCTAAAGTTTCTATCTGTAGGCCTCACCTTTAGGAATGTGGGGAGAGGTAGCTGGCCTTTCCTGATTGGATACCGCAGAGTGGTCTCTTGCCTCAGGTAATGTGTAACCGCCTAATAGTTCCGGAGAGACTGAACCTTAGACCTTCTAGTTTAGAGGGGACACTTAAAGCCTGTCATGGCATCTGTTTGGTTCAGACTCGTGTTCTTACAATGTCCTGTAATTGCACAAGTATAGCAGACCAAAAAGACATAATGATTATGAGTATGGACACATCTGACTACTTAACCTTAAAATATATAAAGCCGTAACTGATGAAACCAGAGAAGAAACAGATAAAACCACCATTTTTGGAAGAAGTTTGACATTTACTCAGAAACTGTTAGATCACACAAAAATTAACTATCAGTATAGAAGATTTAATGAATATATGATTGAACATTTTAAAACCAGGACTTAGCAACATATTTTTTCTCAGCACATCTGAAGGAAGAGCCTTACCATAGCAATGATTCTCAAAAATAGGAAGTCTCACTGAGAAAGAGTCAGAATACTACTAACTTATAAAATTAATGATAGAGGAAATTTATAGAGTCAGAAAAATTAAAGTCAGTCTAAACGTTTAAAACTCTGCATGAAAGAGATGAAATTCTAGGACCGTTGGCTAAATAAGAATGAAACTCTGATATCAACATGGAATAGCTGTCTTTCCTTTCCCTTTCCCTTTCCCTTTCCTTTTGTCTCTAAGTACTAGACCCTGGCTTACCCAGATTCATCTCCTTTAATTCTTAGAACTAATACTTAGTAAGTACCTACTGGGTGCCAAGCACTCTTTCCCATCACATCTCATTCCATCTTTACAACAACTGCATGAGCTAGGTACCATTATTATCCCCATTTTATAGAAAAGGAAACTGAGGCATGAGGAAATGAAGAATTTTGCAAAGGTTACCCAACTTCTAAGTGTGGGGTAAGTAAGCACTTGAAATATATTAAATATTAGATTATGAGATGTAATAGCATCATTTTATTTATTTATCTTTTCACTGGTAATGCTTTATTCTGTTTTAAAGACAGTAGGGCTAAAATCTAGTAAAATATGGACACTCAGCCTGTACTTATTTTATGCTGTGATTTATAAGGTATACATTTTTTATTTTTAAAATGTTTTGAAAGTCGACAAGGCAATTCTTCTTCCTTGGTCCCAAATGCAGAAGTCTGGGAGAAGGCACATGGCCTCATGAGCTTCTGGATGTTATCAAACCGGATTTTCTCTGAACTACCAAAAGCCCAGATAACATTTACGGGGGATACAGGAGTCCCACTTAAGCAGTGATTTTTGCCACATATCTATTTATTTTTATTGAAGAATCTGACTTAGGGAGGGTTAATTTTCCCAAGATCACAGAGCTGGGAAGTGATGGAGTAGGTACTTGAATCCATTTAATCTCACTCTAAGAGCCAAAGCATGTGATCACCAACATGCCTGTCACCAGGGAGATCCAAAGTAGCTCTCTACATACTCCTTTTATAATTGTACAAGATACTCTGTTTAGGCAGGGGGTGGAGAAGAAATTTAACTCCAAAAATAGCATGTAAAATATTTCCTTTAAAAATATTTATTTTATTTATATACATTTATACTTATTGTATATAAACTTATTTAATTTTAATTATATGTATGTAATAAAATTACATATTATATAGATAGAGAGAGAAACAGAGATACAGAGAAAGAGAGAGATTGAATAGTCTACTAAGAGTTTTGTGGTCATATTACATGTATCGGATCCCAGCTCTACCATCTATGAACTAGATAACCTCTGGCAAGATATTTAATCTCTCCATGCCTCAGTTTCCTTTGCCATAAAATGGGGCTAATAATGGTACCTAATTCAGGGCTGTAAAGATTAAACCAGTCGCTGTGTAGAAGAGCAGTTGACCAACAGCAACTGTCTACTAAGTATTAGTTACTTTATCGGTTAAAAATGGCTATTCCTGGAGAACATTTCACTGTTGTTACTTTTGTAATCAAGGAAAATTGTTAAATTAGGAACAATAAGTCTACTGTAATTATAACCATGTGATATGGATACAGAAAGAGGTAGATCAATGAACTAGATTGGAGACTTCAGAAAAGTCCCAATTATACTGGATGATATTAATAGATAATAAGGATGTAGAATCAGTGGGGAATGTATAGGCTATTTCATCTAGTGAGCTCGTTTAATTTAGTGCCGTGCGTGGTGTTTTTTCTCTTCCCTTTTCTGAATTAGGGTATACTAATTATTATTATTATTATTATTATTATTATTATTATTATCATCCTAAGTAGGGTATTCTGAATTAGGGCTGGGAATCAGGTGGAATGGGGCCCAGACATCAGCATTTTTCAAAGACTCCCCCAGGTGATTCCAGCACGCAGTCAGGATAAATAAGTACTGCTTTACAGGGTATTATTTTACCAAAATGATATATTAAAGGTTAATTTCCTAGGAACAAAAGTTCCCGTAAGTTGTTTATTAAGAGATTCGCTATTCCTGCATTCCTCCCCTTAGGGGATCCTAGTTGGCAGGTGCATTTTGCATTTAGATTTTTCCCTCGGGAATGTTAATTGCTTCAGCTCTCATGACAGAACAGAGTTTTTACTTTTCGCTGGTGTGAGTGAGAGAAGAATCTGTACATCGTGCCTGAACTCTGGCCTCTACGTCTATTTGGATGGTCCCCCCCACCCCCACCCCCGCCGAACCCAGCAGGGGAAGTGGTCCTGTGTAATTGCCAGACGTGCGCGCCTCTAAAAATGCAGGACTGAGTCAGTTAAGAGCAGCACCAAGAAATCACCAGACCACCCCATAGAGCCTGAGATAGTGAGGGAACCAAAAGTCTTTCTAAAGTCAAAAAGTTCTGCCTTTATTTCCGGATCTTCTTCCTGGTTTCCAAGCAGCCAGCCACCTGCTCTCAGCTTTCACCAAGAACTAAACAATTTAAGGAAGGAAGAAGATTATTCTAGGCCAGAAAGGTTCTGGGAAACTTTAAATAACCTTGCCTGTGGAGAGGACATTTCTTGGCCTCTCTCCCTGTCAGACATGACCATCGTCTAGGGTGAGGGAGAAGAAAGCCCTTTATCTTTTCCTAGTCAGGGTCTTTTTCGAGGCCTGCCGGCCTGAGCTCCTGCTGAAAGACCTGTTAACAACGGCTCTGTGAGGAGAGAAGATGAGACCACTAACGATAAGACTGAGCCGGGGCGGTTGCTGGAGTCACTCATTTAAGTATCCACGAACCCACAATGCCTGTGGTGTGGGTCTGAATGAAGCCCACAGAAATGTGTCACTGAGGCAGAAATTACAAACCATTTACCCTTGGGAGGGGAGGACGCGATGCAAATGGAAATGGTTTGATAAATGGTTGTTTTATGGGTTTTTTTTTAAGATTTATTCATTTTTTCCAGGACAGAGCGAGCAGGGGAGGGACACACACACACACACACACACACAGAATCTGAAGCAGGTTCCAGGTTCTGAGCTGTCAGCACAGAGCCTCATGAGGGGCTCAAACTCACAAACCGTGAGATCATGACCTGAGCCGAAGTCAGCTACTCGACCAACTGAGCCTCCCAGGTGCCCCTGATTGATGGGTTTAAGGAATTCTTTGCTCGATGTGGACACTCTGCTTGCTTTCAGTGCCCACCACAGGCTTCTGGTCTCCACAGGAAATTGGAGGAACTGCTAGAAAACCAATAGTGTGCAGACTAAGCACGACACGTAAAAGGAAAGTTGGCACAGGAAACACGCACGGAGAAAGTAAGAAGGCTCACCCAGGCCCAGCCCGGCGGAGGCTGCTCCCTCCTGTAGCCAGGCTGCCGGAGGGCAGGGGACTAGGGGTGAGCCGGGGCTGGCTGCGTTGCCCTCCCTTCTGTGTTAGCCAGCACTTCCTCAGACTGCCGACCGCCCCATGCTCTCCAGCGAGTCCCTCTGCTTCTAGGTCACACACCTGCCTTCCTTTTCCTCTAGAGACTTTCTGGGCCCCAAGAGAGAGATTTATTAAGAAGTAGAGAGAGCATGAGTCAGGAAATGAGAAGAAGACTAGAGCTTTGAGACCATGTGGCTGAGGATGCTACCTTTCCCTTCTCTGAGCCTCACTGGCATCTTTGAAAAGACTGGAGGGCTGGATTTCTTTCCCCTCCCGTCTGTGAACCTTTACCATGCCCTTATTTCCTTATCATGGCAAACATATTGCAATTGCTTCTTCTGTCTCCCCAACCAGACCAAGAGCTGAGTATGAGAAGGGCCGTATCTGTCTGATTTATTCTTGTGTCCCCAGCACAGGGACATGCATACAGCCAGTCAAAAAATGTATCTGTTGGATGAGAGAGAGGAAGGAAGAAAAGAGGATAAGATAGCTCAGCAGGCCACTGGGTGTCTATTTGCATAAAAGCTGCCAGGAGCCCTGAAAATTGCTACAAACCAGGAAGGAAGTAAACTGCTTCTCTCTGATCCCTACGAAAGGGAAAATAAATGAGGGCTGGGGCAAAAACAAGACGTGTCTTCGGTCCCCTACGGAAGCCTCTGTAAATGTGAAAAAGCAAAGCCACCTGTGCGGCCATGCGTCACGAAACCCCAGGCGGGTGGTGGCGGCTGCGGGGTGTTGGCAGAACAGACAGTGGAAGGGTTTTCTTCCTACGGCGTCAGGGAGGCCTGAGGCCTTGCAAGAGCCAGCAGATGAGACTTTGTTAGAGCTTTGCCATTTATACACATTTTCTTAATCTCAAAGGAACTCTCCAGAATAGGGAGGGCACCAGGGGCCGGAGAAGAATGGGAATATCAGCCTGGCGCCAGGCCTGGGGGGCACTGAGGGCCCCACCGCCTGTGGCCCCGGAATTCTCCCCCTACCTGGAGTGATTTGGGGGAGACTCAGGTGCATCCCCTTAACACATGTGGCCCCAGAGGAGGAAGGAGAGGGGACGCGGGTGGACTTGGGGTCTCGGGGAGTCTGAGCATAATCTGGCAAACACCTCTGAGTATGATTTGGGTCTTAATTTTTCAAAAAAATAAAGAAAGGAAAATTGAGAAATACTTATCTTTAGATTACTTTTGCAGTCATCCTGATCTCATGCTCAAATCATAGAATCACAGGATCAGAGGCCCAGAGGCCGGTCCCAACTTTTACAGAAAGTATCCCTAACAGCAAGGTCAGCAGCAGCTACCTTTTTATTCCACATCTTTTCTGCCCACAGGGCCAGGACTATGGGGAGGTGAGTGAGGCACTCACCTTGGTGCAAAATTTAAGGGGTTTCCCAAAACTTAGTCATCACAATAAACATGTTACTGCATTGATGCCAAAAAGTCCATGATGAACAAAAGAACAAACTTTTAGAGAAAGACAAATACCATATGATTTCACTCATAGGTGGAATTTAAGAAACTAAACAGATAAACAAAGAAAACAGACAAACAAAAAACCAGACTCTTAAATACAGAGAACAAACTAATGGTCACTGGAGGGAAGATGCACTTATCATGATGAGCACTGGGTAATGTAGAGAATGGCTGAGTCACTACATCGTACACCTGAAAGTAATATAACACTTCAACAAAAACAACCGCAACAAAACCAAAATATTTTAAATATCAATGGGTTTTGGGGCGTATGGGTGGCTCAGTCAGTTACATGTCTGACTTCAGCTCAGGTCATGATCTTGGGTCTGTAAGTTTGAGCCCTGCATTGGGCTCTGTGCTGACAGCTCAGAGCCTGGAGCTGCTTCGGATTCTGTATTTCCCTCTCTCTGACCCTCCCCCACTCACGCTCTGTCTCTCTCTGTCTCTCCCAAAATGAATAAATGTTAAAAAAAAATTGAGATAAATAACAACAGGCTTTGAGCCTATACTTGCTCGACCCTGAGAGTGAACACTGTTCACCTCACGCTAGCCGTGACCCCAACCAAGCTCATTCTCATTTTAGGGCTTTAGTACGTGCTGTTCTCTGTCTGGAATGTTCCTCCCAAATCCTTGCATAGTTAGCTTCTCTTTATTTAGGATTTTGCTCTAGTGTGGTCTTCTCGTCTTCTGTCTTCTCTGACTTTGCTACGAAACCACCTGCCCGATTCCCATCACACTGTTCCATTACTGTTTTACTTTTTCCAAAATACTCATCACTATGAAGTTATGATATTTGTTTCCACATTTTCTGATGTCTCTTCAGTGCCTGATACATAGTACCTGCCCCCAAAATATTAGTTGGATGAATAAAGTACATGAATGGAGCACTTGTCTATGAGGCAACATTCTAAGTGGTTTACGTGCTTGGTTTCAACCCCTGTCGTACAGAGGAGTCACCCGGAGCTGTGAAGGGTTAAGAGAAAGTTCACTTCATGTGACACAAGCTAGTGAGTGAATGGAAGCTACAATCATCCAGAGTCCTATTCCTTTTCATCACCTGTACTGCTACCATCCATGCTTTGAGTTGCTTACTGCCCTCTTCCAAGGAAAGATTTAACTCTTTTATTCCCAAAGTCACCCCTGCCTTCTCCACTGAGCCACTGTTGTGAAAACAGTAAAAAATCAACTCTCCTTGATTAAAAGCACGGCTAACAGTGGGTTTGCATGTCCAGGGAAGGCTCTGGTATGACACGTTCATGGATAGGGCTGTTCTCACCAGCCCTGCTGAGGCTGGGTCTGTCTCCTTTGTACAAGTTCTTCCTGTGATCGTGTAGAGTGTCCCCAAATTCATCTTCCTTTGAGGCTATGAACTGTCCAACCGTCCAACCAGCTTCGATGAGAAAGTAGCAGCTTGGGGAAACGGACCCGATCTGTGCTTGAGTTAATTTCCTCTTTGGCCTTGTACTAAAAAGTGCTGTGCTTCTGGCTTCCTCAAGGCGTGTGTGTGTGTGTGTGTGTGTGTGTGTGTGTGTGTGTGAACAAGTTTAAATACCATAAATTTCACTAGTCATTTTACTAAGTTATGTAACTAGAACCACAGCCCAGTGTTAAACATTTCCCTCACTCACTAAGGTCTCTCATCCCCATTTACAGTTAATCCTCATTTCCTTTTTTAAATGTTTATTTATTTATTTTTGAGAGGGAGGGGAGGGGCAGAGAGAGATGGAGAAGAGAATCCCAAGCAGGCTCCACGTTGGCAGAGCCCAGTGCAGGGCTCGATCTCATGAGCCTCAAGATCATGACCTGAGCCAAAATCAACAGTCAGATGCCCAATGGACTGAGCCACCCAGGAACTCCCAGTTAACCCCCATTTCTACCCCTAACCCAAGGCAACCACTAACCTAGTTTCTGTCGCTATAAATTGGTCCCTTCTGGACATTTTATATTGATGGAATCATTCAATATGTGACCTTTTGTGGCTGGCTTCTTTCCGTAGCATAATGTTTTTGAGGTTCGTCCATGTTGTAGCATGTATATAATTTTTTCCTTTTTCTTACTGAGTAAATATTCCAGATGTGTGCTTTGCATGGGACTGAATGAGCAGCTCCGGCAAGTGGCTCCTTCCTCTAGGCCTCTTTTCTGGAGAAGACGCCCAGCAGCCCTACCCACAGGGCCTCCCCCAGCTCTGAGTAGCCTTTTTCCAATTCTGTCTTCACGGGAGGGCAAACCTGACCACCTCATCGCGCACTTGGCAACAGGGTGGTTTTCACATCCTCAACCTAATGTCCTCTGGTGGTCCTGGTTCTCCTTTTCTAGACTGAGAGTTCTCTCCAAGGAGAAATTGGGTCCTCAGCTGTTTCTACCTTGTCTCAGTCTTCCAAGAACAGTGCTGAGCAAAAAGCAAGTGTCTGAGAGATACGTGTGAGGGATGCTTGTGAGCGAGGCAAGGTTGCGGCAGGGATTGTGGAAATCCCCATGCTCTTTCCATCCCTTCGGCCCCGGCTGCCATGCTCGGGGTGTGCGTTAGCACCTCAACACTGAATGAGTCCAGTGAGACACACAGCAATGGCTTGGCTGCGTCAGCTCCCCTGAGGCCAGGGGCCCAAATGTCCCACCAGTCAGTTCTACAGAATGCACTGGAAAGAGCAAAAGTTCTGGCTCTGAGTTGACCTCAGGAAAGGTTTCTCCTCTGGAAAACAGGAGAAGTATCTACCCCGCAAACTGGGAGGATCAAATGAAATAAGGCATCAATCATACAGTCAGGCTCAGAGCACAGCAGGAGCCTTCCCCCTAATGCTTTCATCCTCTCCTTCGCCACCACTTCTGTGTCTTTTTTTTTAATGTTTATTTATTTTGAGAGAGAAAGAGAGAGAGAGAACAGGGAGGGACAGAGAGAGATAGAGAGAGAGAGAGAGATTGGGAGAATCCCAAGCAGACTTGGCACTGTCAGCACAGAGCCCAATGTGGGGCTCAATTCCACAAACTATGAGATCAAAATCAGGAGTTGGACACCTAGCCAACTGAGCCACCCAGGGGCCCCTCTGTGTCTTTTCTTACCCCTCCCCTCCCTCCTCTCCCAAAATCAATAGATCATGGAGATTCAAAGCCACTATAGACGTTGGTAAACATGGTATCCTAAAGGTAGTACTATCTTTGTGGAAGGATTTAACATGTTTGGGGAAGGAGTTCTAAGGACTCTGATTCAGTTTTGATATTGCTGAGATGCAAGGCAGAGTGGTAGATGGACAGCTTTCAAATGTGTTGCATTTGATTTCTATAATAGAAGTTCCAGAGAAGTATTGTCAACGTTTAACAATTTAGAGGTTTCATATTATCATCTGGATTTCTGTCTTCTACTGAAAAAAGAAAGAAAAAGAAAAAACCCCAGAAGATCTGGCCTTTGGGTTTCATGATTTGAAGGGCAAGCACCTTCCAAACGGTCTCAGTTCCATGGGTTTTCTCTTGCTCTGAAGACCAGGGTCCATTTTCTTCACCTACACTCATTACATTTCTTGCCTGGCCCCTGAGACACTTGACTCTGTGCCCCTTTAAAAGCTGATGCTCAGGGGCACCTGGGTGGCTCAGTTGGTTAAGTGTCCAGCTCTTGATTTTGGCTCAGGTCATGATCCCAGAATCATGGGATTGGGCCCCACATAGGACTCTCACTGAGCATGGAGACTATTTGAAATTCTCTCTTCCTCTCTCTCTCTGCCCCTCTCCTCTGCTCATGCTCACTCTCTCTCTCTGAAAAAATAAAATAAAAGCTGATGCCCCAAGAGAATCATTCCTGAGATTTACAAAGGCTTAGTAATGCTAATTGTCCACCTGGGGTAAGAAGACTGTTATTCTGCCTCTCTTTCTTTTCTTTTTTTTTAAATGTTTATTTATTTTTGAGAGAGCCACAGAGTGTGAGCAGGGCAGGAGCGGAGAGAAAGGGAGACACAGAATCTGAAGCAGAATCTTGAAGCGGGGCTCAAACCCATGAACCATGAGATCATGACCTGAGCCGAAGTCAGACGTTTAATCAACTGAGCCACCCAGGTGCCTCTGCCTTTATTTTATCTTCATATCCTCTGCAAAATATAGATGATAGTAAGAGGTTGAAGTGGGGAGTGGTGGGGAGTGGTGGGGGTTGGTGCTCGGCTTGGTCTTAACTTCTGGCTAGGGTCTAGCGGGGAGGGTTTGGTGAATTCCTTCCTAGGCTTGAGAGCAGACATCCTATCCTGCCCAGTCCTTCACCTCTTCACGCGAGACCGTGTATGTCATCTGCTTCGCCCGGTGGCTGGTGCAGACACAGTAAGCACTCCATGCACACTTGATGGATGGTGTTAATACTGCTTTTGTCGTTACCATGATTAACCCCTGCTTTCCTGCCGCCCAGCCAGCCCCCAGCAAAATGGTCTTCTCACACCCTTGCCTTTTAACAGCCATGTCCAGTACTTTCTGTCTCCTGACCTCGTCCACATGCCTGCACGCACTTTGCAGCCCCACACGCACCCCTTAGACCTACCCACGGCACTACCCCTGTGGCCCTGACCTCTGGCTTTCCTCCTCCACGAGGACTAGCACATCCCTCCCTGGGTGCCCTGTTTCTAGCTGCTCCAGGTCAACAGCTCAGGGTGCCTCGTTCCTGCCTCTGGTCTAAAATGCAGGCTCTTTGAGGCAGTGCCTCCCAGTGAGCTCCTTAATGGACTCTGGATATCAGAGGACACAAATGCATAGGCTCCTGTGACTCCCAGGGGAATGAGGACCTCCATGACAGCAGGGACATGTCTGTATCTGACATGTTTACTGCTGTATCCCCAATGCCCAGGCCAGTCCCTGGTACACAGTAGGTACTCAGTCAGTGCTTGCAGAATGGATAAATGAATTAATGGACAAATGAATGAGAGAGTGAGTGAATATGGATCAGCGACCTGCGTGATAAAAATGGTAAAAATTGTAATTCTCCTAGATGCGTTGGTTTTGTGATGCCGCATATTTCTCTTCCATGAGTCGGATAAAATCCTTAAAGGGAAGATGGTCAGTCTATGTGTGAGCCTTTTGGAGGAAGAAGCAGGACGAGTTCCCTCTACACTGCAGTCAAGCCCTGAGTAGGGATGGGGTGAGGGGTGGTGACCTCCGGAGGAGCTGGGAGGAAAGGGGGAGAGAGGGAGGGGAGGGCCCGCAGCACAGGAAGGGCCAGGGATCCTGGGGAGCCGGCTGGGGACTGAGAAGCTCCTGCGGGCTGAGCAGGAGAGAGGCCTGCTGGGATGTTCCTCCTGTGGGCACCTGCTCTGTGGACAGATACCGTATGTTTTCACTCCTAGGTCTAACAGGAGAAACTTAACAGAGGATCATGGGGGAGGGCAAGGGGGGAAAAAGAGTTGGGGAGGGGCAGGGAGGCAAATCATGAGAGACTCTTGAATACTGAAAACAAACTGAGGGCTGAAGGGGGAGGGGGTAAAGGGAAGGGGGGGTGATGGTCTTGGAGGAGGGCACTTGTGGGCACCTTGTGAGCACTGGGTGTTATATGGAAACCAACCTGACAATAAACTAAAAAAAAAAAAAAAAGTATTACCTGCTCTGCAAACCCTACCCCTGATTT